>CAMOHE010039710.1:0-21220 GCA_946598075.1 Artocarpus hirsutus
ATGGTGAAGAGTACAACCGATGCCTATGCTATTTAATAATTGTCTTTCTAGCAACTTCTTTTTTAGAACTTCATACTTGTTCTTGTTATGTTTTACTTTGCTTTGTTTGTGATGCTACTCAACAAGTTGTAATGCATTGATAAAAACGTGTTTCTTCACTCTTAATGTCCTTTCCTATACTTTTTTAAATAGTATCTTGTAATCAATCTTAGTTTTCAGTATAATTCTCGCTTATATATAAGAAATATAATACGTCATAATAAAAAAAAAAAGAATTGAACATAAATATAATTCTCCCCTAAAAAAGGAGGTATTCACAGGTTTCAGGTTTGTTTTGAAATTATGTAGACGCAAACGGGGTGCCATCTTCAAGAGCTTTTAGGACATCTGCACCTCACTTTAAACATATGCAATTACTAAGAACGTTATACTATAACATATTTTGGTTACATTATGCAATTACTAAGAGCTTTATACTGCTCATGAGTGAAACTACGACTTCTAATTAGATTGCCAAACACCCTCTAATGTAAGCATCTAATAATTATGCTAGAAGGGGTTCCTTTTTTATTTTTGTTGTAAAGACTTGTACTGAGGATTGGACATTAACAGGTTGTTTGGATGAGTGGTGGGAAGGGAACCACGATTCTCACCATTTTTTCAGTTATAAATAGTGTAAAGCTCTCACATGCTACAATACAATAAAAAAAATCGTTACAGTGTAAAGCTCTCACATACTACAATAAAAGTGGTTCTAAGTAATAGTTCTCACTATCCTTTCAAACTAAAAGTCAAAATGCATTATGATTAGAGTGTAACCAGAATAATGTGGTAGGGCCAGCATTATGATTCTTTAAATTTTTTTTGGTTGGTTAGATCCTTTTTTAGACAAAGCGCCAAAAACTGATAAGTAACTTAATTACATATCAACCCTTATATCCAACAACGGATCTAAGCTCATTTATTTGCACAGTTGGTCTAAATGAGTATCAACGTTTAAGTGTGGTTAAAACTAAAATTTTTGAACTGAAAAGTTTTTTATTGTACTTCATTTTTTTTATCACTTAACATATTAAAGTTTTACACTGTAATAACCAAAAGTTTTAGTTAGAATAGATTTTGTGAAATGCTACTTAAAACTTTCGCCTTCTTGCTTTACACGTGAACGACCACTGTGGCAATTACAAATTTAAAGTTAAACAATAAATATTAAACTAAATACGAACTAGATATGCAACAAACATTAAGCATATAATATCATAAAACGAAAACAAGAAAATCGAATTATCTCCCGCCATTGATGGTTACTGCAATCCGAACCTAAAGCTCTGCTGTAGCATTGGTTCTACATAGTTGGGCTGCCTTGGAAGCTTCCAGCCCTTCTTCAAACTCAGCCAACGATGGTGCAAAACAGAAATTAAGAATGAGACAACTGGGGAACCAAAAGTTTTCTCAGTACATAGGATGTGTCCATCACACAATCTATTCTATAATAATAACATTATTTTGAATATGGGCCACTTTAAAGATAGGTAATGTATAAGTGTTGTAAGCACTTCTACATAATATATATATTAACTTAAGTACACCGAACACTTATATTTTATGAGTACATGATTTCTTACAATCTCCCGTTTAGCCCATATAAGAAACAAATACATGAATTATGGCAATAGGTCTTCTAAAAGAGAGTATTATCTTCCATGTATCAAAATGTACGTATTATGTCTTTTAATACTTAATGAATAAACCCTATAGGTCCAAATTTAATGACATTTCTTAAAATAAATAAATAAATGTGTACACAAAACAAATATGAGAAAATATCACAACTGAATTAGAGTTTCATTGGCATGCCTTTTGTCAAAGGATCAACTATCATCGATTCAGTATTAACGTATTCAATGATTACTATTTTATCTTTAAAATGTTCTCTTATGCCTAAATATTTAATGTCGACATGCTTGCTTCGACTACCACTTTTGTTGTTTTTAGCTATAAAAACTGCAGCTAAATTGTCATAATATATTCTCAATGGCCTAGAAATCGAATCTACAATTCTAAGCCTAGAAATGAAATTCTTCATCTATGCAGCATGCAAGGTTGCCTCAAAACAAAATACGAACTCAGCCTCGATAATAGAAATAGAGGTCAAAGTCTGTTTTGTACTTCTTCCAGATACAGCTCTACCGGCAAACATAAAAATGTACCTAGATGTTAATTTTTGTGAATCAATATAGCCAGTGAAGTCCGAATCTAAGTAGTCAATTACCTCTAGATTTTCAGTTCGTTTATACGTAAGCATGTAGTCTTTGGTCCCTTGAAGATACCTCATCACTTTCTTTGTAACTCTCTAGTAATCCATACCTAGATTATTCTGATATCTTCCTACTATTCCACAGCATATATAATGTCAGGCCTTGTGCAGACCTAAGCATAAATTAGGCTTCTAACAGCTGAAGCATATGTGATGTTTTTCATTTGTTTCCTCTCAAAATCATTTATGGGGTATTGGTTCAAATTAAATTTTTCACCCTTCACAATGGGAGCTATACTTGGTGAACAATATTTTATCCGAAACCTCTCTAAAACCTTATTAATATAAGTTTCTTGTGATAGACCTAAAATTCCTTTAAATATGTCTTTATAGGATTTTATGCCAACAACATAAGATGCATTGCTCATATCCTTCATATCGAAGTTTGTAGAGAGAAATTGTTTCACCTTGCAAGTAAAATATCATTTATATATAGAATAAGGAAACAAATTTTACTCCCACTGACCTTCTGATATATACATGGATCCATTATGTTCTCTACAAAACCAAATAAAAAGATAACATAATGAAACTTTAAATACCATTGACAAGATACTTGTTTCAATCTGATCATAAATAAGATCTAGATATACAATAAACATTAAGCATATAAGATCATAAAGCGGAAACGTGGATATCGAATTACCTCCCAGCATTGATGGTTATTGCAATCCGAACCTGAAGCTCTACTGTAGCACCAGTTCTGCGTAGTTGTGCTACTTCCTGTGTTTCTTTAGTTTGGGAGCTTCCAGTCCTTCCTCAAACTCGCCAAAAATAATACAAAATAGAAATTGAGACTGAGAGAATCGAGGACCAAATATATATTTTATGTATAGAATGTGTCCTTCACACAGCCTATTCTATAATAATGACATTATTTTGAATATGGGCGATTTCAGAGTTGGGTGACAGAAGTGTTGTAAGCACTTTTTTATACTTCATATATTAACTTAACTGCACGGAGCACTTATTTTATTTAAGTCTATAATTTTTTACACCAAACGCTACCATGAAGTTGTTTATTGAAAACAGGAAAAACGCTACTTAAAGGCACACTGAAGATTATCAAATGCGTTTTTTTATCTGCCAGTTCAGCGAATCAATCAAGGAAAAGAAAAGATAAGAAAAGAAAACAAGAAAAAACTTAAAAAGCAAGAAGAACCAGTGTCTGCCAGGCTAGACTGCAAAAGCACGTTGCTATGACATAATAGGACAAAGTACTTCATTACCAACACTTGTATTTATCTCTGCAAATAAAGGTCCTTTTCTAGGAAGTCTTCTTTTACTTTATTTCAATCTAAACTAAAGGTAAACATCACCGGTGCGTATACTACCATGTAAAGTTATTACTTGTTCAGATGAGAAATATTATCGTTTTAATTTGTTAATTTTAATTATGTTTTTAAACACATATATGTATTTTGATAATTATATATTATAGTTTTTTAAAGTGCTATAAGTAAGGATGAGATTAGAAAAATTAGTCGTGAGCAGCGAGATATATACTAATATTATAAAATAAAATTAAATAAATGAAATATAAATTTTAAGATGCAAAACATAATTTCAAAAAAGATAAAATATAATTTTTATAAAATTTTATATATAATATTGTTTGGGGCGGCCGCCCACATTAGTCTATGTATAGCTCCGTTTTTGGCTGTAAGTATTTTGTTAGGTTATATTATTTTAATTATTAGACTACCTTACTAAATTGATGTGCAAATGTTCATGTTAAAAATATATATAATACTTAAATGTTTTTAAAGTGTTTGACAAAATTAGTTAAAACTAACTTTTTATGTAAAATTTTCACATGTTATAATAAAAGTAAAAAATTTGTGACAATATAAAGCTCTCAAATATTACAATATTTTGAATCAAAAAATTGTTTCTAACCAATTTTATAAATACCGTCTTAATCATAAATTGTACCACTAAAAAGTTAAAGAAAAAATTACAATAGGTGTCTAAATTATTGTTATGAAATTAAAATCTAACACAATATTTAAAATATCTTAAAAATATTTTTAATAATATAATAATTATCTTAATAATATTACATATTATATTATATAATTATATATAAATAATTTTAATAATATTATTACGAAACATTTATAAAATTTTTATAAATTAAAGTTATATTTTATTTCAATAAATATAATCGAAACAATTAACCCAAAAGTTAATCCCAGTTATTGTTTGGATGACGGGGAACGCATTGTTCCTAGTCTTCATCCGAATTCCCTCCAAGATTTGATTGTCCCACTTGCCTTGTAAATTCCCAAAACAAAATTTAAAAAAAAAAAAAAAAAAAAAAACCTGCAAAACCCTAGTCCAAAACCAGACAACCGTCACAGCCACTGGAGTTCCGGCACAACTCTCTGTCTCTCTAAAACCCTAACAAGCGCACACACTCTCTCTCTTCCCCCTGTCCGCCATGGCCGCCGGTGTCTTCGAAGAGGATGGTTTCGCTGCCGAGAGGCTGTTCAGCCAGGGCTACTCCTACACCTACGACGATGTCATCTTCCTCCCTCACTACATCGACTTCCCTACCGACTCAGTCCAGCTCGCCACCCGACTCAGTCGCAATATCTCCCTCTCCATCCCCTGCGTCTCCTCCCCCATGGACACCGTTACTGAGTCTCACATGGCCGCCGCCATGGCCTCTCTCGGTGCCATCGGCATCGTCCACTCCAACCTCCCCGCCGCGGACCAAGCCGCCCTCGTCAAGGCCGCCAAGGCCCGCCGTGTTCCTCTCCTCTCCAGCCCCGTCTTCCTCTCTCCCTCCGACCGGATCGCCTCCGCCGATCACTTCGACTCCAAGCCTTACGTCCTCGTCACTGAGTCCGGTTCCGCCAAATCGAAGCTCCTAGGCTTCGTTTCCAGGTCTGATTGGGAAAACTTACCGGAGAAGGAGGTCAAGGTTTTCGATTACATGATCAATTCCTCGGACTACGTGCCGTGGAACTCCGATTTGGGGAGGATCGAGTCGTATTTGGAGGAGAAAGGGAGGGATTTGGCGGTGATGGTGAAGGACGACGAGGTATTATTTTAAAAATATTATCTTTTTTTATTTCAAAAAAAAAAAAGGATAGTTATTTCATTTGATATTAAATAGTTGAGAGTCATTTTCATTAGAGCTGTTTTACGCGTTATTTTAATTATATATAATATTCTTGTTGTCTTGTAGTTTGGCAATTTTAAGAGTTGGGCTATCATAGTAGAAATCTTTGTAAATTATTTAGCTACAACTACAAAAATGATAGCATTAATAATAAAAGAATATGACTATGTAATGGTTAAAGAAGAGGTGATAAGCTATTAATGATCCTATAATTCTATCCGTGTTAGGTGGTCGATTTCGTAACAAAGGATGAGGTGGAGAGGATCAGGGGGTACCCAAAGTTGGGGGTTGGAACGGTAGGAGAAGACGGGAAGTGGATGGCGGGGGCGGCTATTGGGACAAGGGAGCAGGACAAGGAGAGGCTGCAGCATCTGGTGAGGGCTGGGATCAACGTGGTGGTGATTGATAGTTCTCAGGGGAACTCCATTTACCAGATTAATTTGATAAAGCATATTAAGTTGAATTATCCGGAGCTGGATGTGGTTGGAGGGAATGTGGTTACCATTAGCCAGGCACAGAACCTGATTAAGGCTGGTGTTGATGGGTTGCGGGTTGGGATGGGATCTGGCTCCATTTGTACTACCCAGGAGGTCTGCGCTGTTGGCCGAGGGCAGGTATATTGCTTCTTCTTTTTTTCTTTTTGGTTTTTTAACAAAAATTTATCTTCAAAGTTTTGCCATTCTCCTCTGTTTGAATATGTGATCTGGATGGCATGGAAATGGGTGATTATAAAATCGGTGGTGGTTTTCTTTCGCCTTTGAAGTGCAAAAGTTGACAAAAGTAATGTATTTTTTTAGGGTGGATGCTACACTATTAAAATGAGGACATAGCAATTACATTTGGGCTAAAAATTTATTTTGCGACATTGGATTAAATAGTTTGGGTCTTGAAGTTGGTATGGTAAAACGTTGTTGAATGTTGATAGTTCACAGATGTTTTTGTTTCTGTATTTTTTTTTTCCTTGGAACATCCTTTAGAATAGGGCAATTCAAATGTATATATATATGTATATTTATATATCTCTGTCATGTGGGTAAATATATACTGCTGGAAAAAGTATAGCTGGACCTTTTGTTCATCTTTTAGCTGTTTATTCCATCACGTGCTTGAACTTGTTTTGTTGTTTCAAACGTTGCAGGCAACAGCTGTTTACAAGGTCGCGTCTATTGCTTCACAATATGGTGTTCCTGTCATTGCTGACGGTGGTATTTCAAACTCTGGGCACATAGTGAAGGCTTTGACTCTAGGAGCATCCACAGTGATGATGGGAAGCTTTCTAGCCGGAAGCACTGAGGCTCCAGGAACTTATGAGTATCAGGTATGATAAATTACTAAACGTGTTGGTTTGAGTTTTAAATCCTATAAGCTATCTTATTCATGGCTTGGAAGTGTTATTTTATTTTTATTTTGCCTTATAGTTTTACATGCCTGGTGTATACTATCAACATTGATTAGTAATAATTAGTGAAAATATTTTGCATCATCAGAATGGTTGCCGGGTCAAAAAATATAGAGGCATGGGCTCCCTTGAAGCGATGACAAAGGGGAGTGATGCAAGGTACTTGGGTGATAAAGCTAAACTAAAAATTGCTCAGGGGGTTGTTGGGAAGGTTGCTGATAAAGGTTCTGTTTTGAAGTTCATACCTTACACAATGCAAGCAGTAAAGCAAGGCTTCCAAGATCTTGGTGCTTCCTCTCTGCAGTCTGCTCATGACCTCTTAAGATCAAAAACTTTAAGGCTAGAGGTATGATACTATTTAATCTGGTCTATGGTTTTGGTGACTGGATTGGAGCATAATATGTTATGGTGTATCATTGGTAACCTCTGGTAGTATAAGTTTTAATGATCAAGATTTTTCCTTATGTTCTTCCCTCGGAATCTTGGTCCAAAAGTTAATGTAGGATATATATACATGTAAAGCCCTGCCTAGGAAGGACTTTTAATTATTCTTGAAAAAGTCTGTCTGGTAAACGAGGATAGGCTTCAATACTTGGCGTTCCTTGATGTTCTTGTTGATGTGATACTTTATAAATAAGCCTAGTCTTTCATTTATTCTAGTGGAATCTTGGTCCTGCATAATGGAATGGGACATGTGGAATAAAACATGTATCTGAAAAGAGGTTTTAGAAATGTTCGGTGGTTCTCTTTCTGAGCTGGGGAAATTTACTTGTGCAGCAAGCTTTTGGTTTGTCTGTCAATGGTTGCTTCCTAATTTTTTTCGGCAGACGGGTTCTCAAGTTGTATGTTCCAATTTATCTAATTCTAGTAAAAGGATAAATTTATGATAGCCTCTTCATTGGCCCTTTTTTTTTTTGGAATTTTTATGTGGGGTAGATGTGTTTGGCAATATGAATTAGAACTAAAACTTTTGGTTGCTACAATGTCAAGAAAAAATGTGCTATAGTATAAAACTTTTACATGTTATAGTATTTTCAATCAAGATTGGTTTAAACCATTGGTTCTAACCAATGCTCCCAAACACCCTATTGTTTTTGTGGTCTCTGCAGGTCCGGACTGGAGCAGCCCAAATGGAAGGTGGAGTTCATGGGTTGGTTTCTTATGAAAAGAAGTCGTTTTGATATTGATGAACCGACAATCCTCAATTACACTATTTGAGTACCTCTGCAGTTCGTAGTTCGTACTGCTGAGGAAATTGGGGTACTTGGCATGGATGCATGCTGACCAATAAATATGTTGTGAGCTTATTCTTGGAAGCACAAATTTTGAGCACGACACCCCTATCGGTTTCTGTTTCGTTGGTCAGCATGGGAGCTTTTCTTGTATTTATATTTCTTTGTTTGTGCAATAAAGTGGGACAGAATCTTTTATAATTTTAATGAAGTTAAGCCTTTATTTTTCTCAAACTTGTTTCATTTGTCGAGTGCAACTCTTTCTAACTGTCCATTAAAACCGCTCCATTGAAAAATGGGATTCAGTTCTACTTCTTCTTTTTTTTTTTTTTCTGCTAGGTGACGGTTTGGTTCCAACACTCCATTTAGTACAAGGGATGGAGAGTAGGAAGGACGAAAAGAATTGAAGGGATAGAGAAGATTACAGTAATCTTTTGTATTGTTTGATAGAATAGAGGGAGAATTGTGAGGATAGATAATAGTTATTTGTGAAATTAATAAACAATACATTTATACTATTTGTTAATTATTTATTTAAAAGGCAAAATTGTCTTTTAAAACTTAAAATAAGAGATTGTTTAAATTTTTCCATCAATAGAAGGATTCGATTTGGTGGGTCATGAGAAGATCACATCTCTCCACCGCTCCTCTCTTTTCTCTTCTCCCTCCGACCAAACAAAAGATTTAACCTCTCCTTTTATGTCTCTCACTTCCTCTATCTCTCCTTCCTACCAAACATAGTATAAGAAAAAAAAAATACATGTTTATAAAAAGTAAATCTTAAGAATTGTATTTATGAAAATTCCTCCGCTTCTATTGCTACATATGTTGAAAATTGTAGTGCATAAAAAGCATTAAATATTATGGCAGTGCCCTTTTCAGGATAGCGTGGTTTTAGCCCCTATATTTATGTAAATAACTGTATTAGAGTCCTAGCATATGACAATAAACCATCCGGCAGGAATTTTAGCAAAGTTTATGGAGAAAAGGATTATGAAACATTCTAGTTAGATTTTTGAAAAGAATACTAATGTAACGTGGACGTGTGACGCAACAAATTTTTAACTGTGGTGAGTAGACACAGTTTCTAAAAGTAGGGCATTATATGTAATTTTCTGTTAAAAAATCTAAGATAAATAAAGATGATGGCACATAACAGTTTTTATTGTTATTGCTATTTAATTTTTACAAGCATTTCATTATGAAGCTTCAAGGAATTAAGTGCAAAACCGCTAAGCTCATGCCACCTTATCAAATGAAAAAGGATGACCAAACTATGCAGATTTATACAAATCACAGCGAACGACGGGTTCTTCTAGTACTCCCTTTATGACATCAATCATCTCATTTGAGGTGAAACCGTCATCATTGGCGTAAAATAGGTGCAACACTTGGCTCATTTTCCAGAACAAGTCCTTGCAAGCTCTTGGGACAATGCTGCCCTTATCCTGCAAAACTAGTCTCAGCAGTTCTATCCTCTTATTCCTCACAAAACTCTTCATTGTGTTGATGGCCTCTTCTTTGGTATCCAAGCCAGAGCCGTGAATCAGGCTTAGTGATACCGCATTCAATTTACCTTCCTTGGATTCTCTCTGCAATATATCCAGGAGCAATGAGCGGGGTACTAAACAATCAACAAAAGGAGAACGGTCAATTTTTGTTAATTCTTTTGCTTGGATCAACTTTTATTTACCTTAAAGCCTTGAATATCGTTGAGAAGACGTCCGGAAGTGCTCGTCAGTCTATAAAGATGGTGGAGCTCAGGATGTCCTTCTACATCTTCAGAAAGTTTAACCCCCACAAAGTAAAGAGTTGGAAGGACTATAGGTCCCAAGGCAAACGAGACATATGCATTTGCCATATACTCGTCCATTGTTGGCATGGACTTGTATTTTGTCCATTGAGCTTCTCTCAACATAGATTTTAGCAAATCCAACCACTACAAATCAAAACATACCAAGTTACAGCCTCAACAAAAGGGATTTTTAGCATTGTTGCCTTTTGTCCCTGTACTTTTGTCTCCAATCATTAACCTGAGCTAAATTCTAAAGAATTCAAGGACTAATTTAGGGACAAAATTGTCAAAAAAAAGAGAAAATAGTTCCAAATTATGAGAAGCTTATAATTATTCCGTACAAAATTAAAATCGAGTACAATTAGAATTAAAAATTAGTTGCTATTATTTTGTAACTTCAACAGCTAGTATGAAATTTAGAAAAGAGTCTGATAGTAGAGAAAACAATGATAACATGAACAAGGTAAAGCGTGCAACTCACAATCTCAATTATGTGATTTGTCACGCTACGTCCTTGATGCATGAATGCTTTGGCTCCGATTTCTGAAATTGAGTTATGAAGCGCTAAAAAGATAATTTCAACTTGCTTGGAGCAACAATCAACGCTGAGATTGACATCCCACCTATGGTTCAAGTGCACACAACATAATCACTTTTGACTTTAAAAAAAAAAAAAAAAACACTAAAGTTCAGGAAGAATAAGCATAATGAAAAGGAATTGGTAAAAAGGCAAAACATACTTTTCCATCAATTGTATGAGGTTTAAAAGTTCTTCTTCTGAACCTCCAACATCAAAGAAGTCATCAACAACTGTTGTAAGGACCCCATTTTTAGCCCACGAAATGCGGGCATCCGATAATTCAGGAGCGGAAAGGGTAGCAGCAGCAGAAAAGTAACAGTATGCCAGCTTCTGCCTAGCAAACTTTAGCTTGTCCAATCTATTCTCTATAACCCACCTGCTTGAGCTTCCACATGTTAGTCATTAGAGCTTTGGTCGAAAGAAAAACCAGTCCCTCAAAATAATAAGACAACAAAACTATCATGTTATATGCTTGTTAATCTCAGTGGTTTTTCCCTCCCTTTTTCTTTGTCTTTTGATAGGAAAAATTACACCAACACCCCTAGTCTTTGTCAATATTACAATGATACCTCTTTGGCCGATAGTGGCAGAGCAAGAACTTTTTCTTAGTGGGAGCACCATATAGAAAATTAGAAATAGAATTTTATTGAATGAACATAAATAATTATATTTCAATAATATAGTGGGGCATAGTTATTATTTTTCTTATAAAATAGGGACACAACAACATATTTAAATTATGTCGTAGGGACAAAAAAAAAATATTTCAATTATTTCATGAAAACACAATAACATTTTTTTCATTATTATATGGTGCACGGTTGTAATTTTCTTTCAAAATAAGGGTATAACTAAAACTTTAAACTACAAAGTAGCGGTAAAATTTCAAATTTTGAAAAATAAGTGGGGCATATGCCCCCACTCATAATCAGGTAGCCCTGTCAGCGTTCACTGAACTTAATCACAGCGACATCCTATTGATCTGAAAAATTCCAAACTTGCGCCCCCTTTGCAATTGAAAGTGCATAATTATTTTTGGACCATTATTTTCTAAAAATACCTAAAATTCCCCGGTCATAGTAAACTTTCCTTTTTCATACATGTTGTGTGATGGCAAACTAAGGATAGATACTAAGAAGATAAAAATCCCAGGTTAACACGAAACATTAATAGAAAAATATGACAAAAAAGTTTTTTTATTTCTATTCATCAACTTTTCATGTCAGGCACTGATGCTTTTAGGGGTAGTTCTCTGAAATTTCCATCAAAATACCATGATTCCTGGAAGGAAATAAATACACACCTGGAAAGATTTTTGAGTTCTTCACGATGTATCGACTGACACATGTTAAAGTCTTCAATTGCTAACTCAAGGAAATATTTGTTGTGAACATTTGAAGAGCTGAAACAAAGAGTACACAGAAATGATTCCCTTTATAATAATTGAGCATAAATAAGTTCTTAAAAAGGGGAAGGCCAATGAAAAGATCAAAATTAAAAAAAAAAAAACAAAGAGAGAGAGAAAAAAAAATCACCGATAAGAAGATTTCAGAATGCTCATACTATCAGGCTCATAATTCTCAATGGCTCTCCTGCTCGACAGCCGTCCCAAATTCGCATAAAACGGCATCTTAAGAGCTTCACTTACCTAAACCAAAGAAAGAATGAAACTTTCAGGGTATTACTTTGGCATTAACAATGTATCATTATTGAATTTGTAAGTGAAACTTAAGTGGGAAACTACCTCTTGGCCAACATATTTATTGAGCTTATGATTGGCTTTGGAGGAAATACTATATAGTTCTTGTTTTAGAAAACTTCTTGTCATTAAATTTTGTTTCTCCAGGACCGATTCCTCCGGATGTATCATGATCTCTGATGCCCTAAATATTTCTAAGATGGCACCAATATCCTTCATATATCCTCCAAGGTAATTGATGATGTGGTCTTCTGAGAATTGAGTCAATGGATCTACACATGAAAGAATAAAATCTCTTAAGCATGTGTTGCAAGAAAAAATTATAACATGAAGACGCCTGAAACTGTAAAGCACCTGAAGATACATCATATCCACTACTACACAACAAACGGAATGCCATTGCGCAAGTGGAACTATCTAAAATTACGCTCTCCTCCCCTTGCAGCCATAACCTGATAATTGGCTAATGTCAAGCTTCTAAATAAAAGGCAACTGAAAGTTTGATTTTTAAAAAGAAAAAATAAAAAACAGATTCAAGAAACCTACTTGTAAGTTTCATCTAGTACACTTCTAATTTCTTCTTTGAAATGCCGGTCAATTCCCAACCTTTGAAGACTGTCAACCATTGAGAGTCGGACGTATGTATCTAAAGGACATACCGTAGGAACTGGGAAGGGAAAAAAACAAAAAAAAAAAAGACATAAGAAAGATGTGATTTAAAACCAAGAAACACCCACACACAAGTTAATATGAAGGAACCTGCACTCCCAAACTTTTCTAAGACAGAGCAGAGGTACTTAAGACAATCAGCATTCTTGAGGTTTGCAAATGCAACGGCTGTGGTGGAAGGCGAATTAAACAGGGAACCATTTTTCCTTTGGTACTTCTTAACTACTGCCTCCCAATCCACCGACTTTCCAATCCCTTCTGAAATGTATGCTAGGTAGGCTTTCTGCCCCTCTGAATTGCTTCCATAGGCTCTAATAATGAGAATGGAGTAAAGAAACTTCAGTTATTTCAGGACCAAATTTTGTTTCTTCAACCCCTATTAAGACCATTTCACTCTTTTGGTAGACTGAGTTGAATCGACTAAGACAAATCAATCAAATACAATATCATAAAGGCATTCAACTCCGAACGGTTGGATTTGAATTAATAATGTATTTTTGTTCAAAGGAATACTTATAAATGAATCAAAATTAATATCACAAGTATCTAAGAAAAAGATATAAGCAATCTTGTGTGTATATATATATATATATATATATTGTAATAATCTCTCTCTCTCACACATCTTGGCTGGTTGGTAACAAACCATGATAGCTACTCCTTTGTTTATAGCTTTCGTTTTATGGAATTTTTACTTTCGGTTTGCCAAATGAATGTGCAAAGGAAAAAAAAATAAAGAAAGAAAGGATATAACCAAATTCAAATCAACAATAAAACGGGAAAAAAAAGCACCTCTTAAGCTCTAGCTCTCTTTTACGGATCAGGGCGTCCAAATTTGAAGGTTCTATTGCAATATTCATATCCAAATTTTTGGCATATTCAATCATGGTGGGAAATATTACTTCAAACCCAATAGGAGAATATTGCTTCTCATCATTAACTGAGGCTAGATTTGCCTCAATAAATTGTAGGCCTGAAACAGGGTGCCAATATATCATCATCAACTCTAGTAAGTTGAAAGATTTTGAAAGAAGAAAAGCAATAATTTATACCCTTGTTTATTTGCTCTTCACCAACATTCCATCGTTTCAATGCAAGGACACTTGCTAAACTAGATAACAAAGCATCCTTCATGAGCAAGGAATGGCGATGAGGACCCCACACCCCGTCGGAGAGTTGGTTCTCAAGTAACCAATTCACACATTGAGGGAAAAATGGATCCTGCACAGAACTCGGAGAAGGGACCATTGCCACCCAGGCAGTGTCGTAGGATGAAACCGAGAGTTCGACCTTATTGAACAACCTTTTGATTCTGTCTTTTGTCTCCTCAAAATTCTGCTTAAAGAAAAAAAAAAAAAAACCATTTTATTACAGTGTATTAAAGTAGGAAATATAATACAAGAAATTCCAAATTTGCTGTGTTGTGTTACCAACGCGGAAGCTTTGCCTTTTGCCGCTTCATTTGCTCTTTGTACTGGAGAAGCTGTTAATAACAAGATTCACGCAGACTAACTCACTCGTACACAAGTATTCAAGGAACCAAATTGTAGTTATTCAAACAGCAGTCTAACATATATAAATATTAGACACGCAATTTATAAATAAAAACAGCATTTTGGGTGGTGAATTTGAAGAAACAATAGAGAAAGAAAAGAGTTTACAATAAGTATTACATTCAGAGATATCTTTGTGGTTAAACATGTAATATAAATGTAGTATGGTTTCAAACACACACACGCATATCTTGAAAACTCCAAACAAATCATGGTAGAGAAACTATCTCAAACCAAACCCTTTACTCGATGAATTTCAACAAATACCTTGGTGTCTGGTAATGTGAGTTGAAACCAAAACATTTGGTTGCTTAACTATAAAGCTCTCACGCACTCTATGTGAGTTAGAACCAGACCATGAAAAACAGCTACTTATTCTCTCCCTCTCTTTCTACAGAAAAAAAAGAAAAAAGAAAAAGAAAAAGGCCAAGTTAAAAATAACATCCATATTTTCATATTTCCCATTGAAAGGAAAAGAATCTCCTAGAAATATTTTTTTCCCTCATAAACCGAACTGTAATTGTCCAACTGGGTATCATAGAAGAAAGTTTAAAAACCACAAAATGGGCATAAAAACCGACGGAATATCACAATTGATATATCCAATTGAGCCTACTCTTGAATATCTCACATGAACACCTCAAACACTTTAATTTATTAGTTCATTTTAGGAGCACAAGTCAATCTCAAAAGCTTGCAAACAAGAGAATAGACAGACCCAGTTCAACAGGATCATAATACATTATTAGACTTGATCACCCAAAAAAATCAATAACCCCGTAAAAGAGAGAGATGAAACCTGATGAAGAAGAAATGGTGGAACACCTGAGGAGGAGAGACATGGTTGTCTCAGAATTGGCTTTGAGAGAGAGAGTAGAAGAGCGTTAAAAGGAGTAAAGTAGGAGAGAAATATGTAAAATACAAATGGCAGGAGATGGCTAAACGACAAAAGTACAAGCCACAGACACAGACACAGACACAGACACAGACGCAGACACAGGGGTGCGTTTAAGGTGTCGTTTTCAAAAGAATGGAAAATTGGGTACTGAAGATTCTTTTGAATTGCGAGTACCGAGGCTATGTACCAGTACATACAAATTCTGTTGCACAGTGGTCGAATTTGTATTAAATACTGTTTCTTCTACCCAAAAAGAATTACCCTTTTTTGGTAGAATTGTTTTCATTCCTTTGCCAACAATGAAACCAAACACCAATAAATATATATACATAGATAGAGAGAAAGATTAAAAGGAAACTGCAAAATCAAACTATAAATAATACAAAATTCTTATAAAACTCTTACATATTTTATAAATTAAAATTTAAAATTATAACTCTTCTTTCAAACATCTTGTAAATATAAATATTTTTAACGAAAAAAACAAAGGAAAATCCTTAGCTTCATGATCGTTCTTATTTGCACCTTTTTACCTTTTCACACTCCTTTTAAATACATCATCTTAATTTGAAATAATTAAATTTACTTATTGCACCTCTTTATAGTTCTAAAATTACGCTTATGATTATTACTTTTTTTCACTTTGTTTTTCTTTTCACACCCATCATTTTTTTATTATTTTAATATTCTTATTTCTTTACCTCTCATTTTTTTTGTTGAAGCTTTTTTCAAACATAAAGAAAATTTTTAAATTATAAATTATATATATTTGTTACAGTTTGTTCAAAAACTATTATATTTACTAATTATATATTATTCCTCCAATTGACAATACATACAACAAAAATTCTTCCTAAAAAAAGAGCAAGTAATTCAATCATCAAATGACTTAATATTACTTATCCAAATGACGGTACATAAAGCAAATAATTTTCCTTAAAAAAAAAGTAATTCAATGAAATAGTTGAACACTAAAAAAGAACAAATTAATAAACAATTGACAATACCTCTAAGTAAGTTTTGATATAGTCATTGAATAATGAAAAATAGAATTTTGGCTTTATATATGGGAGTATGTGAAAAGAAAAAAAGGTATATAATTAGTTTTTATTTATTAAAAAAGATTTGATTATAGAATTAAATCAATCATAATAATCTTTTTTTGTCATTTTATTGAAAATTTTTTTCAGTAATATGAAAATTTATTTTCAAAGAAGTATAAATGAAACCCCCTTTTACAAAGCGCCCATGGAACTTTGACTCGTCCACGTCAACTTTTCTAATTAAAGGGCATGTAAGAGAAGATAATGAAAAAAGACAATGAGTTTAAAAGGTACGCAAATGAATAACAACGAAAACTTTTTTATTTTATTTATTTTTTTAATGTTTATTATATTATTTAAAAATAGAAATTTTGTTAATTTAGTTACTACAATTTGCATAATTAAATAATCATTAGCTTGACAATGGCATAAAAGTGGATTCCGTGTTTATTTAATTTGATCGAAATAATACTAAAGAAAGATCTATGGTGTGTTTTGCGATGTCAGGTTTTAACTAAAATTTTTTATTGCGACAATATAAAATTTTTATACGCTAAAGTATTAAAAAAAGATAACCTACAATGTAAAATTTTACATACAATATTATTCTCAATCAAAACTGGCTAAAACGACTTGACACTTTCCAAATTGAATTCACTTTTTTCGTGTCATAAATATGCACAAAAAGTGAGAGGAGATTTCCTCACTGGGAAAAAAAAAGATTTCATATACGTTCATATATACAAAATAGCGCCGATTAGGTCTTTATATCCTTCTATAACATTTTTTAAGAAGGAAAATATTAAAAGTTTTTTCTGTTCGTTTTCATTTTTATGTTCTTAGTATTTAGTGCTTCTTACTTTTTCCTCCCCTTCCTTTGGAGAGTCCTGTTTCGTTATCCAATGCACAAGAAATTTGATGGAAATAGATGGAAAGAAGAGGAGAAATTTTGGGTGGGTGTTCATTCTTATTCTACTGTGTATACCATTAACTAGTATTTTTGTTTCTTAAGTATACGAATTATTATTATTACTATTATTATTTAAACTTTTCACTTGTAGGTGAAATCGAGTGTAATTTAACCGTTACGGTGCCTGCAACTACCATACAAATTGGAATATGGCAAATGTCAATTGGCATTAGGTTTGATTTATGCTAGCTAGCTCTTCATTGTGCAAAATAGCTATGCATTGAAAATAGGTTGTATCCCAATTTTGGAATTAGCATATCCTTGAGATAGTCGATGAAGATGCCATTTCAAATATTTATTTAGTTCTTTTAAAGAATACATTTAGTACCTTTGAGAGACACAATATTATTAAAACACTACCTACCTAAGTCAACAGCCATTGATTTGTGCACTTTGTAACATAATTTAATGTGCACTAAAAAAATGCCATGAAGCCTTAAAAGTCCTAAGTGCAAGTAGAGTCGATAAGAATTTAAAAAACATTCTGATTTTGTTCTTTTTTTTTGTTTTTTTTTTTTTCTTAGGTACCATTTTGGTCATTTTTTAAACCTACTGAAAAACGAATGTTTGTACTAATTATTGGTAAAATAATATCAGCTCAGGGCCCTTGGTGCTAAGAAAATCTTATTTGTAATAAGCTGCAATTTAATTCAAGTGAATAAAAATTGTCAGCTTATAGACTTCTCTCTTTAGGAATTTGAAAGGAGAACTGCCTTTGTCATGTTCATTTTTTTTTTCCTTTTTTCAGAAGTTTTTACTTATAGCAAAAAAAGGGAATTTTTATGGAAATTGGAGCAAGCTGTCTTAGCTAATTTTAACAATATGGTTCGCGACTGTTCACATTAAAAATTTAGAACACAGTACGGAACTACTTTCAATCGCGGATCAGACCATTAAAAAATTAACTTGACAGCTAAAGTACTCATGCTTTATCAATACAGTAAATTTGTCTTCTTTACCATAAGAATTCCCAAACTAATAAACCTTTTGTGTCATTTGATAGATGTCCATGCTTCAAACATTTTTTAAAATACCAAAACTACCCTCTCCGACTCCCTATGGATTTTTTGATAAATGACAAGGCCCGAAAAACCCTCACATGTGGCCTGACAACAACAAACAAAGCTCGCTCAACAATGAGGTGGTGGAAGTGCTAGGATATTTGAGCTTTCAATTGAGGTGGTTGCAGTGTCACTGATGGCTGGGTAAGTTGGATGGCGAAAGGCGGTGATCATTGTTGGGAAGGGGAAGAGATCTATGGTTAGGGTTTCTAGGACAAAAAGATTTTTAATTAGAAGGGTTCATAAAGTATTTATGTTGTAGGGTAAAAATCTATAATTAGAGTTTTTTTTGTTGTAAAAACCTAATGGCATCCATTAAAAATTTAACGGAATGGTCGCATGACATACATAGCCCTATTTTTTTTCAAGGTAACTGTAGAAATCTACACAAACATATATTATTTTTAAAGAAAAACAAAATCCCCAAACTTTCCTATGTGTTTTCCATTGACAAATGATAAGACCCAACGGCAAAATCATAAAATATTTTCAATAGTCTGCTTAAAAAAAGGGTTAATTATCATTCTTTGTGAAATGGGGACATTATTATATATTTCAGCTATCGAACGAATGCATAGTTATAATTAAAATTCAGCATAAAAATTAAAATTCTAAAACATGAATAGTGGCACATACCCTACTCTCATAAATGTGGCTCCGGGGAGGCCGAAAAGAGCCTCACAAATGGCCTTCTGGTGAGAAGGCCCAATCAACAATGGGGTGATGGGAGTGGGAGTACTATTCTGAGCTTCCAATTGGCGCGGTGGCAAGGCAGCCAAGAGGGTTTGGGTGGGTGAAATACAAGCAAATCAAAACATGGTTGTTTTACATGGCATAACTAGAAGAGGAGAAACAAGAGAAACAATTAGAGGATACCATTACATTACAAACCAATAATGAGCAAATGTCCCCAAAATGCAATCTGAGAAAATCCTCTGAAGTTTCAACTAACATCCTACAGCTAAGAACTTGGCCTCAGTTCACAATTGAAAAAAGAGAGAGAATTTTCTCAGTCAAAATTTCAAAAATCTTTGGAAGCACTCCGATCAAGTAAGCGTGGACTTGGGTTCCTCTGCAGCAAATAAGACGGAAGGAAAGATGGAATAAAGAATGCGAAACCCAGACAAAATATTACCAACACTACCACCCACCAAGCTTTGCGCGGAATACCCAACAACAGTTCATCACAAACTGCAATGGATGTAAAATTTTAGTCAGAAATAGAGCACAAATACATGAAGTGTTAGAGCAAATGGCAAGAATGAAACCAAGAAAATCCAGAGTGGTGCTTTCTTCTACCTTGTGTGTGGTATGGTTCTTACTAGACCAACAAAATAAACAAAAACGAGAACAATGTGAAGGGAAAACTCTTGAAACTCTGTATTGCGGCAGCCAAAGAGCAAAACAAAAAACTCCCTTACAACCCTAGTGAAAAGACCCTAAAAATAGTAACCCTAATGGGCCTAAGCCCAAGGTCCATACCGTGGGGGCAGGCTAGGGGATTGGGCCTATCGGCCAATCCCTCAGCTACTACCACAGATCTTTAGAAAAATATGGGCTACAAAATACAAACAAAGAAGAATCCAAGTCACAAACATAGCATAAAAGGAAGGGAAAGAGATGATAGAGGGGGGAAAGATTCTGTTGAATATTTGGTATGAAAAGTCCCCAAGTCAATTAGTTTCAGATTGATTATAGCTTTCCATTTAAATCACATTTGTAGTGCAAAACGTGTCTTGACAGAAATTTAAGGAGGCAATTGAAATTGCTTCTTTCTACATTATATAGAAATGATATTCCATCATATAACAAAAAGACGCAATGCAAGGATTTCAAAAGAAATAAGAAAAAAGATAATTGGGTTTACCAATTTGAAAGGAACAACAGTCAAATAAAAGATAGCACTACCTATGTTATAAAGGATGAATTCTCTCTCTAGTACATTAGGTATTGCAACAAACCCCTCAGGCTCCACGGTTACCAAGACATACATTCCATCCTGCACAGCACAAACGTTTAGTCTATTTCATAATAAGCGAAATGCACTAATCAAAGATTCAAAGGCGATGAACAAACCTTATCATAATTAAGAGTGTCAGTCTTGAAAATGATCTTTTCGGTGTTGAGCAACCTTCTATTCGAGCGCAGCACCAAGTCCGACTTGTCTCTCTTCAATTCTAAGGAAAAGCTGGCTGGTATCTGTAAACAACAAAAGCACAGTTAAGATTTTATATAGAGAAAGCTAAATGAGGAAAAATAAATAAATAAATAAACAAACAACTATTTAAAGGCATGGAATACATACAGAAGCTGGGTAGGATATCTTTACTTCATACACCGTATAAGATTTAAGCCCTCGTAGCTCATAAAGCCGCGAACCCATTCGAAGAGGCAGCGTTTCCCTCCATAATTCCTCCCCGACATTCAGAACTTTGTTGTCTTCCCTGTACAATTAGTCGAGCAGCAAAACTTAATGTGAGATCGACTAGAACTAAGCAATTGTATAAACTATAGTAATAATCAAAATCAAATCTGACATACTAACGTATTTCCGCTGCTGCAAACCAGGCAAACAATGAAGGTGTGGAGTATAAAGAGCTGAATCAACAAGTTAAGAAATTTTACGAGACGCATTTTACAGAAACGGGCAGTCAACTCTGCTTCAAATTCTTAACTTTTCAGTGTAGAGAACTGCAAAAACACAGCTCGGTAAATTATTCAATTTTGCAAATCCTGCAACATTTAGGATATATTATCTCCAGTTTATACGTGAATGAGAGGAACAATAATCCTAAGAATAATAAAAGACAACAGAATTAGGCATCAACTTTTTGATATCAGAGAGTGAATCAGAGATTTTTTTTTTTTTTTTTT
>CAMOHE010039711.1:2579-28764 GCA_946598075.1 Artocarpus hirsutus
ATATATATATATATATATAAAGTTTGTATATTCTAAGTACAACAACATCGTCAAAAATCAAATTCTTAAATGATGATTAAAGTTATTGTTTTTGATATTTCTCTCTCAACGAACCATTATTCCTTTTATGAACGCAATTGTGTTTTTTAACACACCTAGTTAATTTTTTCCGAATTTGACATCATCGATGTAATTAGAAAAACACATGGATGATTTTGACTAATTAAAAAAAACACATGAAACCCTTATTTTTTTCTACAATGGATGATAGATTATTCAAAATAGAAAGCCCTAATTTGTTTGGCTTAATCTAAAACATAGAGGTAAATTTAAGAAGTTTTTACCCCTGGTAGGTACATCTCACTTGTTATCCAAAAAATAGATTAATTTTAAGGATGGGATAAAGCTAGAGACATTTCTATAAATGGTAGGGCATGAAAAGTGAGTTTCAAAATTTGAGAGGTTTGTGTGTAGAGTAGGAGATTCTGATTTCATGTCAATTTTGACACAATGCATCGTGTGACTTGATCAGAATTATTAATGCATTTGTGTACACTGCCTAGTGTTAACATGCCATGTAAGTATGCATTGATATGCATCACTTTATACATGCAAATTCAAAAAAAAAAAAAATCAATACTTGTAGATATAGGTTCAAGCACCATTATATTTAATAATGGTAAATGTGTGAATGTACCCCTAAATTTTGATCCTTTCTAGCAACAGTAGATATTTGTGACATTATTTGTTAAACACATGAGTACATTTTGTCTTTTCTAGAAAAACATGGTCTAAATTAAGATTTCATTGAAACACAAGAGATGTTCATATAATTTTTCCTTAATAAGTTATTTGTAAGTAAATGATGTTAATTCTTATAAGTTGGAACTTTAAGTTCTAATTTGTTACAGTGTAAAGCTTTCATATGCTATAGTAGTTTACTATAGTGTAAAGTTCTCATATACTACAGTGTTTAAATTCTAGTTTTAAATTCTAACTTACTTTCTAAACTTAAGTGTAAAATTGCCGTTTATTTGTTATGGCCATTTATAACATATACGTTGTGTTTAATAATAATGTTGTTGCTTATACCAATATTTTTTTCAAAAGCCTGATCCTATTATTATTTGACAATTTAGATTCTAAACTTACAATTTTGATAAATAAGACCTTAAATATAAAATTTGTTGTAAATCATGGTCCAATGAAAAGAGCCATATTCTTTTTAAATACTCCAAACTTTTCAATCATTAGCAACTTATACACTAGGCTTTTTATTTGATATTTTCAACCCCAATTGCTGTCCATCAGTTAACTACGGCTATTAATTAATTGGACCGCATTGGGAAAAATTGTAAGAATTTGGGTCCGTAAATGTTAAAACTAAAAAGTTGGACACTTACATACAAATGATAAAAAATTTAGGGTAATGTTTGCAATATATCCTTTTAAATATTATTGTTTTGAATTGAGGTTATTGCCTTTGTCGTTCGTAGTTTTTCAAGGGTGTTTGGCAAAAATGGTCTAAACTATTTTACAAACAGTGTAAAGTTCTCATATGCTACAGTAACAATAAAAAATTGTAAAGCTCTCACATGCTACAATAAAAACAGTTTTAACTAGTAGTTCTAACCACCCTACCAAACATATTTTCTTAATTCAGCCACGGCCTAAGGAAACCCTAATCCTGTTGCCTCCCTCTACTGTTGTGTTGGAAACCTTCTCGAATCCGAACTCCCATGCCAAGTTTCTACACGTTACTCTTCTTCCGTGTGTGAGTTTATATATGTGTGTGTATCTGTTATATTAAAAATATATGGGTTTAAAGGGAAGGGTCAGAAGGCAAACGTCGTCGTATCTTGCACTATAGCCACGACGATTCATAAAAATTATCATTTGATGTTCCTTTTACAACTTCAACCTTCCCAACTCTCTCTCTCTCTCACACACAGAGACAGACTTTGTGCTTTGAAACAACTTAGTCATGTCATGCATGAGAGATATTAATTAATGTCTAATCCAATTAGAATATGTTTACTTTGTGTCAAAAGGAAAGATAAAAATAAGTAGCGATTCTCTTTCGCTTTAAATAATGTAAATAAGGAGCGATTCTCTTTCGTTTTAAATAATATTTTACTTACAAAATCAATAATGAGAATTTTATGGGCTCTACATATTATAAGAAAATAGAAAAGAGAATATTACTTCTCTCATGCCTTTTAGTATTGATTCCTTATTGTAGGAAATGAATATTATATTTACTTAGATTTTCAAATTTAAATGTTACTATTTAATAGCTATTAGTCATATAAAAATAATATTTTAGTAATTATATTGAATAAGATCTTTATTTTTAAGTAAGTAACCATTAGAAAGAGAATATGATTGTTTCCTATTACAGAATTAGATAAATAAATGTTAAACAGGAAATGAATGATGTTCCTTCCTATTACTTATTTTTCTTTTCCAACGTCATTAACTTTTCCTTTACATTTCTTTAGGTAAAGATGCTAATAATGCACGTTGTGTCCAAAGAAAACCTCAGAATATTCTTGGTAAACCTTCGATCGAAGCAACCACATCCAGCCATGTAAGAATCACCTGCTTTTTTACAACTAATGAGCGAGAAACATTTTCAAAACTGCTACATACATCTTATTTTATATGCTATTGTACGAAATTATAATGGGACATTTAGTTTTCCATATATATGTTTTACAAGTTTTTTCAGTTCTTGTTTTTGAATGTCAACCTAATTAGGAAACAAAGTGCTCTGGTTTTACATATATATATATATATATATTTTTTTTTTTCTTTTTTTTCTCCTGGGATTTCTATTGGTTTTCCATTTATATCCTGCATGAAAGGATAACAAAATGTTAAAGAAGAAAACATTACTAAAAATGATGAGATACTCAATATAGAAAGAAATAGGCCGGTGTGAAAGGTGTTCCAAACAAATTGACTTGATATACATACCGTTCACATTCAGAGATCAATAAGGTCAAATAATTCACAAGGTAAATCATATTCTGCTGAAGCTGAACAGATCATTTTTTTTTTTTTTTTTGCATTAACGTAGCTAAAGACTTTTCGAATTGTACCCAACAAAGCATTACGAATTAAAAGTTATGGAATTCGTCCATTAACATATAAACTGTGATCTCTTCACGACCTGGAAATTGTGAGATAAGAATGCACGGATCTTTAGGAACAATATTAATATATATATATATATATAATTATAAAAAGAACAAAAAAAAATTTTTCTGCATATAAAGGATCCAATAATTAGTTACTTAATCGATATATATTTTGGACTACACGAAAGGAGATCTAATTAAATTTAATTAGCCATATAAAAACAAAATCTAAATCTTGAGATCAGCTTCTTACTTGGGCAACTCTTCATGATCAGATGGCCTTCACTTTTCCCTAAATTTGCCAGCAGTTTTTGCCTTCATAACTCTATCTACTCAACTAAAATTTTGAGTAACCTAGATCTTGAAAATTCGGTCGTCTTTTCTTCTTCTAATTTCTTCAGTAGCCACAAAAAGTAGAGAGAGAGAGAGAGAGAGAAGGGCAGTAGTTTTCCCTTTCTAACTTAATCCGGATGATGATCACGACCGACGGCGGCTTTCTCATGAGCCTTATTATATACAGATGAGCTCTGCAAGCTGCTTATGATCATGTGGTGTTTGAATCTCCTTCTGTTTTGATGAACCCTAGTTCTGTTTTTTGCTTTGCCTGGCTTTTCCCTGTGTGCCATGTTATGACATACATATAATACGTCCTATACTACATAGCAAGGACATATATACATATATAAGTCACTATATATATATAT
The DNA here is from genome assembly GCA_946598075.1 of Artocarpus hirsutus. Taxonomy (NCBI): domain Eukaryota; kingdom Viridiplantae; phylum Streptophyta; class Magnoliopsida; order Rosales; family Moraceae; genus Artocarpus; species Artocarpus hirsutus. Next base: position 6,427 of record CAMOHE010039711.1, read on the forward strand.
ATATATTTATCAATTTGATCGTGTTTTCCCCACTTTCCTTCCTATATGTAGATCTGGCCGTTTATATTCTTAATATCCACGTCACTTATACGTCTTTCCCGCTCTCTCCCTCTCTCTCTCTCTCTCAATATATATACACACACGCACACATATTGTAATTGACAACATGGATATATTGTATTATATTTGTAAATTAGGTCTATGGATTAGTAATTTTGCTTGCTTAAGAAATCATGCCTCAAGATGCAAGTATTATAAAATTTTTAGCGTACAGAAGTTGTAGTGGCTATATGACAGGTTATAATGACAAAGAACTTAACTCCACATGCTAGAAAGAGAGATTGATCAGCTAGTCAACATGCAAATGAATTTTTCTAGCTGGTGGGTTTCTTTTATAATAATAATTATTATTATTGTTCCAATTTCCAATACCACCAAAATAGATTTTGATTATTAGCTGCCACTCATTGGACAAATGATTCATCCATTGATCACAACCTTTTACCTCATGGCAGTTGTTCTAATTCTAAAATCCTACATATATGTATAACTCACTTATAAATATTAATCTTAAAAAGGCCCTAATTTACTCACGTGCACATTGCTTAAATAGTAGATGAAGGAAGCTGTTAAAAAAAAAAAAAAAAAAGAAATAAAGGGTTTGAAGGGACTCCCTTTGGCAAATTGTGAGGCACATATAACAATAATCTGATTTTTACAAACCTTATGGTCCCATAAAACAAACAAACAAGTTTTCATGAACTTCAATAATGATCTTCGTGAGGGGGATAAGACATTTTTGGATCGAGAATAGTCATGATGGTGATAGATTCTCTTGCATGAAATTCAACTAATAATGATTAGGAGGGAGAACAAGTAAAAGAACTCAAAACCGACGGCATATAAAAAATTGAGGGACCTATATATCAACACAATAATGGGGGAATGGATAGTATTTTTAATTACAGAAAACTTGGGGGACTATTAATTTTGATAAAAAAATGTGATTCCATCAGTTTTCACGAAGTTTCTTCTGCTGCAAGTGGAGGTGATGAAGAAGCTCTTTTTCACAAAATTCAACGTGGGAACTCATTCCCCTTTTGAACAAATCCATCTTAAAATATGTGGAAGGCTGAAAGGCAAAGATTTGGAGCACCTCCGCTCAAATTTATATAGGTCCTGACGGACAAGTCTCTTGTTGGCCAAACTTCAATGGATGTTTTTATACGTGTTTTAAATTTTGCCTAATCTATTTAACCTATTTTGTTCAAAGAAAGTCGCTAGATATTTATAAATTACAACGGTTTAATGTTTGATTTTATGTCTAAACAACCTCAAGCAGTCACAAATAAAAAAGGGTTTGATTGATTAATGTATATCAATAATGACTATAAAACTAAGGGGGTGTTTGGCAACAAAATCAGTTATAAACAATAAAAAGCTCTCACATGCTACAGTAACAATAAAAAAAATTACTACAAAAAAAATTACTACAGTGTAAAGTTCTCATATGGTACAGTAAAAGTGGTTCTCACCACTGGTTCCCACCACCTTCCAAACACCCTATTAGCCATTAAGAAAATCATTCACAAAATAGCCGTACGTCCAAGGAGAAGAATAGCATACCATGAGTAGCATCTACTCCACACAATCAACTCGATAGAATATTTAAAACACAAGAACGGATGTTACTTGACAAAGGACCATCATTCATTATATTTATTAGCCTTTTTTAACTTGAAAAAGCATTTTTAAAAAAATGCAGGCCGAAGCAGAACACCATTGCCGCTTACAGGTCCTGCTTTTATACATTCGATCCGCCTTTTCTTACAGCCATAATTTAAAAACTCACGAGAACGATTTCCTACACTGAAAAGAGAGAGATAAAATAACAACAATGTGAAAAAAAATGGTTAAAAGAGCGCTTGTAGGACATAAACAGGAAAAAGAATGAGAATGCAAGGAACATGAAAATCCCTGCGGGCGAAAGAAACTCAACTATTGATGGACTTCAAAAGGACTCCTCAGCTTCAAGGTACTGGGAATGAGAAGCAGCAAGAAGGGCAGCTCCAATTCCAGAGCCATCATTCGAGTGCTCAATAATGATGCTTTCTGAGACTTTCTCTCCAGTCAGTTCTGTTAGGGTTGTCTCCAGACACTTGCTATATTCAGTGTAATGCTCATAAAGCCCACCATCCATTGCTATTACAGTCCTTTGATCCTCCCCATCCTTGAACGTGTCTCTTCCCAATTTTTTCAGAATGCCCAAAATCCCAGCAGCAGCAAGGCGGGCTCCGCGTCTGGCAACAATGTCGCAGAGCTGAACAACTAGTTTCCTTACTTTTAAGGAAGTATTAGTTATCTGAATTATAAAGAAAGCATCTATTAGAAATCAATTTATGCAAAAAACAAAACAATAATAAAAATTTTAAAGCAGTTTAACTGATAATGGACAAGAGTTTTATCACCACATTGGTGCCTCTCACGGGAAATACAGGTTATCAGATAGTATGTAAAAGGCATTCAGCAGACCAAAATGTGAGAATTGTGAAGGTGATGCAGTGGAATTGGGAAAGATAGAAGTTACATGCCTAACTTAGATGGAGAATTCTAAAATCCACCCAAAGAAATCCCACACGAAAAAAATCCCCTAAATAAAAGAAAAAACACAAACTTTATATTCGACACTCAATATTCTAGTCTTCATTGTAATAGCTAATAAGAGTATTTATAGCTCTCTTACATAATGACAACTAAAGCTCTCTTACACAATGACAACTAAATAAAAGAATAGTTCCACCAAATTAAAATCCAGACGAGGTCAATGACGAGAAATACCTCCAGGATATCCCTCAATTTCTCCGCTACAACTCTAAGATCAGAGGATGTGTCATGATGTATCGCAGACATGTGAGGCGTCCTGCATATTGAATGGCCAACGATATAAATATTCGGTGGGACTGAACAAATTATATTTCTAATAAAATCTCAAATTTGAAAGATTTATAGTAGAAATTTTAAAAGCTAGGGCAAAGGTGTTCATAAAAACGTCATAACCTGGACAAAATGCTAAAGTTTCGAATTTCCAAGACTGAAAGTCATGGGCTTAAAGCCAGAACATTGTATTAAAAATAAAAGACTAAAGGCACTTCCTAATCCTGGGGAAATTGATTATCATTAAGGAATAGAATGCAATCTCTACGTTGAACCAACAACGGCCAGGGAATAACATTCATAACAAACGCCATGCACTACATAAGTTGAGAAACAAACCTCAATATAAACGGAACTTTAAGTTTTGGTGGAACTGTATCACCAAAAATAAAAGCTTCTTCAGCAATCCTACACAAAACCTTGCGGACAATCTCCCCCAAATACATTCCAGAGATTAACTTCTCAAAAATCTGAGGTAAACAGTGGAAAGGTTTTAGCGTATGGCAGTCTTAACTATTAACAAAGAAAAGAAAGCAATAGCTATGTCACATAGAACACCTGTTCACCAGGGTTGAGACTCTCAGCATCCAGAGAGTGATCATACTCTGTCAGTGGAAGGTGTGATGACCTAAAATTACCCCATTCCATGTTGATAACCTGTATTATTAAAATTTGACATTACTTTAAAGTTCAACAGTCAACCTTTGGAAGTTCTGCATGTCTACTAGTAAATTAAAGAAGAAAAAGGAAGGTATTTTTACTATTAAATTGTGAGAGAGTGAAAACAGCCAGGGAGTTGCCACTGACCATCTCTCCAGATTTAGGTAGAAGGCCATGCCATTTTGGTATTGCATGTGCACGTTCCACGTAAGCTGCATTTGTGCCAGTGCCTAAAATCACAGCAGCAACAACATCCTTGTTGTTGTATCTACCTCCAGCTAGTGTCCCAACTGTATCATTCACCTGGTAAGATTATTTTTGAAAAGTTAATGATGATATATACTTGAAGGACGATTTCACAAACTAGGACACATCTAAAACAAGGAACAGTAAATGCATTCCCAAGAAGCTAGCAAGTTGAGCCTACCAGAGCTGATACACGCATATCAAGGCCTTGTCTTTCCAAAGCTCTTGTCAATTCGGCCACAACATCTTGCCCAACCTATTAGTGCAGAAAATATAACAGGTTAAACAAGGGTAATAAAGGAAAAAACACGGTGGAGTCATCAGTCACATAGCAAGCCATGGTATTTCCTACAAAATTTACATGCTATTGAATTGTATTTTTCTTCTAAGCATGATGCTCTTCATGCTTGAAGCCATAAGTTATTCCATCTTGACACATGACTTTAAAAATGCTAATTGAAACAATTGCTTTTCCTTTCTAATAGACTAGTTTGATAAAGATTTGACATTTACTAAAAGTAAATATACAAAAGAAGAGTAAATGAAGCAAAGTTGTGAATATTCACCACATCGTCAATATTGAAGCCTTTTGTCCACTTAATAAGGGTCCCAGAATCAATTGATGTCTGCATCACGGGGAATGAGAAAGTAAAACCTAATTCCCTCTGTCTGTCAGGAGGAAGCTGGAAATCTTCACCTTCTTGGGCAACAAATTTTGCAAGTTCTGCCGCAATATAGTCAAACAGTGCCTGAAATGACAATAAATATTGAGACTTAAAAAAAAAATCAACTTGAAATATTATAATCCTTGTAATTATAAAGTACTTACATCTGAAGTTCCAACCATCAGATCTTGTGGGATTGACACCTCAGCAAATTCTTGATTGACAATTCCACCATCATTTCCCCCGAGCTGCACCCGCAACACCCGGAAGTTTGTTCCTCCAAGGTCTAATGCATAGAATAGCCCTTTTTCATTCCTAAATAGGGAGAAACAATAAATAGGGAAAATAATTCAACATGAGCGTCTTTCAAACTATAAACATAAGCATATAGATAGCAATTAGAAGCAAAAAAATATGGGGAAAAAATTATGTCTTACAATGTAAAGCTTTCAAATGTTATAATGTTTAAGTTCGAACTTCAAGTTCTAACTATATTCCCAAACACACTCCTAGTTTCTTTTACTCTCAAAAGATCATTACTTTTCAAATGACAAATGGGACCTAATAAATAACCAATTGTTGAAACATACCTTCATTAGCAGAAATAAACTAACTGACCCATTAAACTTTATAACAGAAGAATCAAATTTCGACTTACGGTTAGCAATTATACCACAAATCACAATAAACAAAACAGTCATATAAACATGACTAACAGCTTGATATTCCAATTCTCTCTTTAGGATTTTAAGGGCTGTTTGGCCACATTCAGGTGTCTCAGGCCTGTCGATAAGCAGCGTTTGACTCGTAATAACGACCAAGCTTAAACACAGTGACTATAAATTGGATAATTGATAACTACATGCCGAAAAATTCGGATCAAAAAGAGGCCTTCACGCTACGTAAAGCCATTCAATTTTGAGATTGATTATGAATGAACGAACACTGATAATAAAGCATTAGTCTTGATCGGTAACCCAAAAGAAAAAAAAAAAAAAAAAAACAGATGAGTTCAATCAACAACCGGATCGAATTACGATAATCGGAAATATTGACGCATAAAAACTCGAACTTTGAAACGGATCGAAATAACTAAAATTCATTTCCGAAGCCATTATCAAAGTACGATAAGATACAAATCAAAACGGAATTTGTACCCGGTGGGAAGATTGTCAACGTAGCTGATGAGCATCTTGAGCTTGCTGCCACCCTCGGAGGCGAGGCCGGCGTGCATCTCGACGGTCATGGCGTCGGCCACCTGCCTCAGCTTGGATATGGGGGTCCCACATCGCTCCTCGAGATCCGCGAGGATCACCATCGCCCGGGCCCACCTGGCCGAGCTCCGCATGCGGTGGCGCACCACCAACGCCGCCACCGCGCACACTGTCCCCGCGCATATGACCGCCGCTCCCACTGTCGCCTTTCCCATTTTCCCGCTGTGGCTGACTCACTTGTCGAAGAAGAAGGAGGAAAAAAAAGAGGCGCAAAAAGCCAAAAACTTCAGAGTCCGAACAAAGAGATCCCTCGATTTCTGGGAACACAATAATAATAGGCGTTTCCAAATATTAATATTAATACTAATATTGATATTAATATTATTATTATTATTGTAATCCTGTTATTATTATTATTATTATTATTATTATTTGGTTTATTTATGATTATTATTACTACTTCGATTTGGTTTGGATCTGTAAGGGTGTCTGTTTTTGGTATTCGAACAACTCCTTAAATTTAAATTTTTAAAATCTTTTAATACAATTAATTTTTTGAATTTAAATTTTTAAAATTTTTTATATACGTATTTGTTTCTTTTAAAATTTAAATAAATAAATCTTTTGAATATAAGTTTTAAAGTTTTACCCTTTTAAACTCTTTAAATTTAGATATATTTGTTATAATAAAAGTTAAAATTTTTTTTTTTATACTTGATAAAAAAATTATAATTTTTTTATTGATATCCAATTAAAACGATTCTTATTTTATTGAGCTCCTAATGAAGAGAGAAATAAATAAATATTCATATTACATATTTTATAAGATCATGAGCATTAATTTTGTTAGATTTATTAATAAATTAAAAACTTTTTTTATTATTTATCTAAATACAAATTCTAATTATTTTTTATTTAGATTAACACTTTAAGTACACATTTAAATGTCAATTTAGATAGCAATTCAAATCAAAATAATCTATTAACATAATTCGAAATCATTTCTTAAACGGACCCTAATTGTTTGTGATACAAACTAAAAATATCTTAATGGACATCTTTTGTATAGAAAGTATAACCAACAAGGGCTTTTTTGGTTTGGAAATCAGGAAACGAGAATTATATAAGGAAAACAACCGAAACGGTAATGGAAAGAACAAAGAAGGAATTTTCTTAAGCCGCTTCTAAGAAAAATAAAAAGTAAGCCAATAGAAATTAATCCAGGATAGGAGAAAGGATTAAAAAAAAAAAGTCAAATCCTCTGCTTAAACTTGGTCCAACTACGAACATTCTACCAAGTTACTGAATATAATTGTTTCTTTTTTGGTACAAACTTTCTGTCTTTTTTTTTCTTTTTTTTAAACTAAAAAAACGCCTTTATTTCTCTCTCCCTTGTCCTCTCGGTTGGAGATATTTTCGTTCCTTTTTAACCAATGTGATAAATCTTTTCAAACGAGATCTATTTAGTTTTTAATGGAAAAAAATTATTAATAATGAAAAAAAACAGTAATAATAGGCATAGCAAGCAGTAAAATTACATCCGACTATCCGACTGACTTTGTCATAAGATGAAGAGTTTGAATTTCTCTACCTGAATTAAAAAAACAAAAAACAAAAAACATATAACTAAAACCTGCTTGCTTGATTTAGATCTTGAGACCAACTACAACTTATTCATAACTGATCCTTGGTGCATCTGTTGGTCCTGCTCAACTTTTTGATTCCTTAAGCAAACGAAGTTATTTTCAGCTGTACCTCCGAATGCGCCCACAGGTGCCATTCACTCGAAGGTGTTTGAGCTTGCAAGACATTGATCAAGTCCAAGCTTGACTCTGAAGCAGTATCTCCCATTCTTCAAAAATCTCTCACACAAACTGATATATCACGTAGATGTACTTCGTCCGTGCATTAGTAAACTTCGTACTTCGCTAAATGCATAACACTCTGACTGTCACAATACAGACTGATGTGACTCTTATCAACTTTCAAGTCATCTAACAATCCATTAAGTCAAATAGCTTCCTTAACAACCTCTATAACTGCCATATACTTTGCAGACAAAGCCATTGTAAGGTAGACTTCTAACTTACCAAAAATCTGATGAGAATAAATATATATCCAGTAGTTTATCAACACTATCAAGACTGTTAGCAAAATGGAATCAACATATCTAACCATATTCTGAAGAAATCTTTCATCCTGCTCAAAAACCAAACCTGCATCCAGAGTGATCAACAGGTACTATAGTAACTCTGAATAGCTCTCAAGTCTTCCCACAATCCGTTAAGTCAGAAAGCTTCCTTAACAAAATCTATAATTATCATATACTCTGTCATTGTAGCCACAGTGTAAGGTAGACTTTCAACATACTAAAAATTTGGCACGAATAAGTACATATCCAGTAGTTGATCAAAGCGTATCGAGATGACTAGCAAAATCAGAATCTATATATCTAGCTATATTCTGACCTAGTTTTTTATCCCGCTCAAAAATCAAACCTACATCCAAAGTGTTCAACGGATACTGTAGAACCCATTTCACAACTTGTTAATGTCCTTTACCAGGATCATGCATGTGCCTGCTCACCTAATTGCTTGTGAAATGTTTGGCCTTGTATACACCATCATATTCATCAAGTCACCCACAACGTTAGAATATGAAACTTACAACATAGGCTCGCACTCCACATCAATGCTAAGCGATAAAGATGCACTAATTTTAAATGAGGAGCAAGAGAAGTACTCACATGCAAAAGGATCATGCACGTGCCTGCTCACAACCCTAATGGCTGGTGAAATGTTTGGCCTCGTATACGCTATCACATTCATCGAGTTACCCACAATGTTAGAATATGGAACTTACAACATAGACTCGCACTCCACTTCAATGCTAAGCAATAAAGATGCACTAATCTTAAATGAGGAGCAAGAGAACTACTCACAGGTTTCGACTTTTCAGTCCTGCCAAAACGTTTCAGTATCTTCTTCGAATATTGCTTTTGTGTCAAACAAAGCTTGCCTCTTGTTTTGTCTCTATAAAACTCCATGTCAAGAATCTTCTTGACTTTACCGAGATCCTTCATTTCAAATTCTTTATCCAATTAAGCCTTTAAAACCTTAATTTGTTCCTTGTTCTTTGAAGCTATAAGCATATCACCAATACAAGAGTAAGTCAATAAAGGACCTATCTAGTAGCTTACAAAAATATATACAGTGATCAAACTTGCTTCTTGTGTACTTTTGCCTAATCATAAACAAATTAAATCATTTATATCACCACTTTAAAGACCGTTTCAACCCATATAATGATTTTTTCAATTTGCAAATCTATAAAGTGTTTGAAATTTCAGTTCCAATACATCAGTTATAACTGTGAGGAGTGTAAAACTCTTTACAGCTACAGTAAAAAAGTAAAATATTACTACAGCATAAATTTCTCACATACTACGGCTCTTAAATACAAAACATTAGTTACAACTATAGTTCCAAACGGCCTATTAATCTTCTTATCTAACAACCTTGCATCCTTCTAACCGGGACATATAGATTTACTCTTTTGAATCACCATGTAGAAACACAATTTTTACGTCAAGTTGAACTACTTAAAGATCGAATTGTGCTACTAAGGCCAACAAAATCCAAATAGAAGCATGCTTTACAAATACCCATGTGCACCCAATAGCTTTCTTGCAAACTTCCAAGTTAGGCTTTTCTGAAAGGACTTCATTTCATCATCCATCACTCGCTTGCACTCTTCAGCTTCTGAATTTCTCACTGCTTCTTTGTAAGTGGAAGGAACATCATCTATAACTGGAAGTGCATAGGCCACTATATTTTCAAATCGAGCAGGTTTGAGAATTTCTCTTCTTGGCCTACTTACTATTATCGAGTCTTGTTGTTAGGTTGAAACCTCCTCTTCATCATTTGCGTCCTCTTCTCTCATTGGAGTATCACATTCTGTCTGAACGATTTCAAATGGACCAGCTGCAAAGTCCTATCGATCTCGTTTGTCTCTTAGGAAGCCTTTTTTGTTAACTGTCTCAACATAGCAGGCTCATCAAAAGCAACATTTCCGCTTAAAATTATCTTCTTGGAATTATGACACCATTTCACCCCCGAGCCGACTCCCACGAACAATGCCTTCTTTGCTCTAAGATCTAATATCTATTCCTTAACATGCTAGTAGGTAATAGAACTAATAACATGTAAAAACTCATAATCAGCTGCAGGATTTGCAGTCTTTTTCGCCCAGTCACAGTCGACCATCGATGATTTATAAGATGGCGTGCATTCAAAATTGCCTCAGCACAAAATGCTTTGTCTGACCTAGCATTGGACAATATGCACCAAACTTTCTCTTGCAAAGTTCGGTACATGCATTCTGCTGCCTTATTCTGTTATGGTGTATCTCTCATTGTGAAGTTTTAAACAATACATTCATCTTGACGTACTTGAAAAGTGGATCACTTCTGCACTCACCTTCATTATTTGTTTTAATCGGCTTGATCTTTCTACCAGTTTGGTTTTCAATATTTTTAGTTCTCATAATATACACCCAAACTTGTCTAGAAAAGTCCAACAAAAGTCACAAAATAGTGGTTACTCCTAATGAAGCTGTCCAGGTAGGTCCTCACATGTCAGAGTGAACATAATCCAAAATACCTTCATGGGAATGGATTGCAGTGTTGAATTTGACTCTAGTTTGCTTTCCCATAACTTAATGTTTACAAAAACCCAATTTCCAAGATTTCGCACCTATTCAGCTAGCCTTGTTTTATCAATCCTTGCAACCTGGATGTCTCAACCTCATGTGCCATAACATGGTTGTCGGATCCACACCTCCTCCTGTGATTGTAGTTGTTGTACCAATCATTGTATCTTCGTGAAAGTAATACAAGTTACTTTTTCTAGTACCTTTCATTGCAACGAGTGCACCAGATGACTTTTAGAATTCCATCTAGCATAGTTACCGTGAAGCCTTTGGATTCCAAAGCTCCCAAAGAGATGAAGTTCTTCTTCAAACCTAGCATATACCGAACTTCTTTCAGAACTTTGGTTGTCCTATCATGACTCTTCAAACAGATTGAACCTGTCCAAAAATTTTTCATGCGTTGTTTGTTGCCCATGTAAACTACTCCTCTATTAGCTCTTCAAAATCGAAGAGCTAATCCTCGATGTGACACATATGATAGGTGCATCCTGGATCCAAAATCCACTCATAAAAGTAGGATGTTTATGATGGACCAACCAATGCAAAATTTGAGTCCTAATCTTCACATTTGGCTACACTTGCATCTAGCGCAGCTTTACCCTTGCCTATGCTTTTCTTCTAACTTCAGACAGCCTTTCTTCCGGTGCCCCTTCACATTCATCTTTTTCAAGTTTCTTTTTGACTTTCCTCTTTATCCCGGTTTCAGGCTTTGTAAACGACCTTCTGCTATATAAGCTTCTCCTGCTCCATCCCTGCGTGCTTTCCTCTCTTCTTTTCAAATTTCGGTACTAGATCAATAGGTGTTTAAGAAGTGTGGTTAGAACTATAGTTGTGGTTTAAAACACTATAGCATGTGAGAGCTTTACACTATAATAACTTTTTGCTTTTTACTATAGCATGTGAAAACTTTACACTATTTGATAACTACAATCATAGTTCTAACCAATGTTGCCAAAGATCCTATAAACACTGCAAACCTCACATCATAGGTTATTTAGTTCTTTCTATAAACCATAGTGGTCGTGAGATGTTCATATTATCAAGAAGAGAACCCAACAATAACATAGTTATATTTTCGTCTTTAAATTTCTTATCCACGTTCAACAAGTCAGTCAAAAATATATTTAAAGCATTAATATTGCCGTTCATAAATGGTAAATGGTTGATGATCAAGCGGAAAAGTTCTTCCTTCAAAAAGAGTTCATTATCAATTTTTTTTTAATGAATTTTGATGTCAACGCATCCCATTTCTTCTTCCTATTTGTTTCCACATGTATTGATATTTTTGATCTTTCGAGAGAAATTGTCAAATTGTACCACATTACCTATGGTTAATCCTCGCTCGTCCTTTGTCATCCATCTTTTCTAGTTTTTCTTCCAAAGCATGATTCAGAACTTTATGGCATAGGACGTCCAACACCTCACACTGCCACATGTCAAAATTATTAACACCATTAAATCTCTCCACATCAAACTTTGCACCAGTCATAATCGTCTTTGCGAGTAAAGTTTGAACCTCTCTCCTCTTCTAAAGAAGTCCGTGTAATCGCGTAGTGAGAACTTCAGAATTTTGTAGTTCAATTCTCGAATTCTTCTTTTCTTCACCTATCATTGTCAGTTGCCACATAGAAAATAGGACATTTTAATTTCTGGTTCCTGGAAAGTCGGAAGCTTGTAGTTGGCTATCTACTTGAAGATGCCAACAAAAATGTACTAAAATATCAATATTTGTCGATGAAACCATCTTATTGCTTATTTGCGTTGGTTAGGCTTGCCAGCTATGGATTCAACGCTCTGTTACTCATTACCATAATCTAGTCAGGTTTCTAGCTTCCACTATGTAATTTTTTGCTCAAGTAAAATGCATGGAGAGAGAGAGAGAGAGGGAGAGAGTTTAACGTTGTTTATGGACGGGACAAAGTATACATTCGTTGCACGAGGTGCACACGCACACCGTGGTCATTCCCACATCGAATCAATCTTTCAACAAACAAGATCGCAAAGCCTACACAGTTGTCACTACACCACTCCCCTCACTCAAAAAAGAAAAAAAAAATTGCACTGCCAAGTCCAGGTTTCCAAGCAAATAAATAACAAGCACTGCACAGAAATTGGGTCAAGCTTCTATGTTCTTTTTGGTCCTTCAGAAACATTGCTAACTTGCATCCTCGGATCACCCTTCATTGGATCCACTTCAGTCCAGACAAATTTGAAAGCACAAATCATGCCTGAAAAAAAGGAAAGAAATGAACGCCAGCCATAAAAATCACTTACCCGACCTGCTGGCTTTCTGTCTCTTTTGTTCTAAGCCATTGAGATTTGAGTCCAACTTTGATTACGCCATTGATGTTAGACTAAACCTGCTGATAAAATAACCAAAGAAACCACCAAAACGAAAAAGTAACAAAAAGATAATCAATTACGTTATACATCAAAGAAATAATATTTAGAAGTTCATAACACGTGCCTTTTTACTGCCTCCTGTGCAACCTTCGAGTCAACAACACCACTGCTGGAGTCAAGTGACATCCCATGCGTATCATTTGTCTTCAAAATATAAATCAAAGAAAACAAATACAATAAATCAGGTAGACTTGTAGTGCACAGTACATATCCGAAGCTTAAGACACATAAAAGGTTAAAACAAAAATGCAAAAAAGGGGGCGGGGGCGTAAACATATTTTCCATGGGATCCTGCATCAGAAGCGTTCAAAATGTCCATCACGAAGACAGCAGTGAGGACCAAGAAAAAAATCCAGTATTTTGTTTTGAAAGAAATGCAGTCATATCCCATCGGTTCATCTGGTTATGGAGAACCCATCACTTGGACGTGAAGAAATAAGAGGCACTAGCACAAAAAGTGAGGCGGCAGAAACCAAACACAATGAAAATAGAACCGAAAATTGAGAGAGTAAAAGTAGGCAATGAACATAATCCAAAACCTCTAACGTTTCCTGTGATCCATCTTTAGATACCACGATGCCATTTACAAATCCATTCTGCAAGAACTGTCCGGAGTCTGCCTCACATGAATCACCCAGCAAGAATCCAGGGTCATTACTATCTTGAATACTGCCTTCAGAACTCCCAGTGCCGGTCGCAGTTTCAAATTCGACATTCTCACAAGAACTGCCCTCATTTGTGACATTTGTGATAACGCTGGAAGTTGAGGTACATCCAGGCTCAGTCTCTGATGATACAACTTCCAGATTTGAGCTTTTATCTGTCTCCACCATTCTTGAAACTCCCGTAATAGAGTCAGTCCCAGTACTTGCGGCATTCAACACCGGATTTTCCCCAAGCATAGCGTCAGCATGGGGTGTATTCCTGTTTTCAACAGCAATTTCCACTATAGAAGGCACATGCTCTGTAGATACAATATCGGTCAAAAGTGTATTGAGCTGTTGAGAACCTGATTCACCATCATCAAGTACATCTGGACTTCTTCCAAGGTGAGAAGATACACTGCCTAAGTTGTGAGCAATGATTTCAGGAGAGATTGAACTGTCCTGTTGAGGACTATAACATTTTTGTTTCCCAGGGGTACCCAGCTTATCATTCAGTGCATCAGAATCCCTTTTCCTCTTGAGGCCAGGAGATACACCACTTATCTTGCTATCAACAATTTCAGGAGAAATTGAACTGTTCCGTTGAGGACCAATACTCTGATGTTTCTCTGGTGAAACTACTTTATCATCCAAAGCCTCAGTACACTTTTTCTGCTTAAGATGACGTATGCCAGACCCATTTTGATAACGTTCATCTTCAGTAGATGGCTTATCAGTCTTCTGTGACATGGCCCTTGATGCATGAGGCCGTCTATAACCATCTGGAAACACATAAGACGGAATCTGCCTTCTACGAACATGAGATACATGGATCTCCATACCTGGCTTCCAAAACATATACATGTTTATAGAATGCCTGAACTCATCCACAGAACCACGTATATCAAACTGCTGACCCTCCTTGACAGTTTCCCCCTGTTTCCTCTGCAAACCCATAAAGAAAGCACAATGGGCACACTGCTTGGTCGTATCAACATACTCATGTGGATAAGGATGACACTGCAGCTTCCCTAGAGTGTCCCGCTCAATCTGCAAACGTTTTAAAAATAAAATAAAAAAAAAGTGGGACAAATTATTATCATTTTTTTTCCCAAATCTGTTTTGTAGTAAAAGTATTAAGAGTCTCAACCCAGTATATTGCATAGAAAGCCATTAGAAAAATTTGAGAAAATACCATTAAAGTCAGTTGCCTCAGCCGAGATTCCACCCAGCCTTTCCAACCACGCAAATCATCAACATCAGCTGCAACAATGTCAACTTGGAGATAGTTTTTATAGTTCTCAAAGAACAAGTACGGCTCAAATAAAGAACTCCACTGGGCTTTATTCAGCTCTATCTCCTGGAGTTGGTCAATGGAAAAGAGAGGGGAAACAATAGTCATTGAAAGAAAAACAGATAAATATCTACTCAAAACAATAAACGAACTCCACCACCCACCTGACAAATCAGGTTACCACATTGAAACTGTTCCATCATAACACGGCGTGTACTTGTGGAAACATTATAGCTAGAATTCATACAAGGATAGGCAGGAGTTATAATTGGCATATGGTGAGTTCGGTCACGAGGATTTTTACGAGGATCCCAAACAGAAAAACCAAGCTCGTCCTCTTCAATCGAACATAGCATAACAGGATTTGGCCATCGCCACTGTGTATAGACCCTAAAAAATCGAGAAACCAGCATACTTGGAACTGCGTTAGGATAAAGCTGGCACACTCGAGCAACAAGAAGGGCCCAATTCACACCCCCAAGAAAACCAGTCACCTGAACAGATTAGGACAACCAAAGGTGGAAACCAACATTACAAATTGAAGTGTAAGATCTTTTTGGGAGGGAAAGCGAGAAGAACTCACATTTGAATATACACCGCGCCTTTTGGCCCAAAACTTCATGCACCTCAATGTTGTACGAAAATGCTACAAATAATAATCAACAAAAATAAGCAAGGAATCAATTACAAACAAGTGAGTTTAAATTACCTCCTGATGAAGAATAATGAACTACATAGGAAACATTTCACCTCAACATTTGGAACAAGCTTAAGAATTTGATCTGCAACCCTGCAGCCATTAAGACTTCGAACAGTAGGCTCATCGACATTGTACAAAACAGACAAATCCGAGATGTCCAAGTTCTGTTGTGAATTCATCATCAACATAACTTCAAGAAATTTCTCAAACCACGGCAAATTAAAGTTCGTGCAAGAATTACAATTACCAACCATTAATGCATCTCAATAATTAACAATGGAATCAGGGAAGACATCAATACTAAAATGCAACAAACCACCCATAAACAAAATTATAGCACTCATCTCTAATATTGTAAAATATGAACCTCCAAGCAAACAATAAGGTAAATCAAAACATTTTCACCGATAGAGAACTAACTCAAGACTGGCATATTTAACAGAGTACAACACAAGAGTTCAACATATACAGAAGCAGATCAACAGACAAAATACATGAAGATCTTCATAAACAATATAATAGTGCGATAGCATCTCGCCATCTCCCTAACATCGATGATCAAACTAAAAAAAGGGCACCCTGACAACAATGATGAAACTAAAAAGGGTAATACGCCATTAAAAGCCTCTGACTATAAAAATACTAGTAGTTAAGTACTACATTCGTGTGGAAAATCATACAAGAAATGAGTAATGGACACCATACGATTCATGATCGACATTAAAAAGTACCAGAACACCTCGAAAAAAAAAGTCTTGAACAGCTAAAGTAAAATTCACCAAATAATTCCCTTCTAAAGCAGTAATAAAAACGACCCCAAAAAAAATCCAACATTGGTACACATGCATAAATATTTCATACTGAGTATCTCATCCATATACGGAATCTTAGATAAAAAATCTAAGCAAAAAAACTTCATCATCCAAAAATAAGTTAACTGTACGATCAAGAGAGTGTTGCAGGATATTTGGTTTTGAGATGAGAGTCGAGAAAGAAATAATAATAATAATAATAATACACAAGAACTTACTTCTGGTACAACTAAGAGAGAAATGCTCGCATAAAGAAGATCAACAGATATGCCATCAAACTTAAATTTCATTACTGGGACATGAGCATCTGGTACTGGCTGTAATTCCGACACTTCTTCCATGTCTGCCAAAATGTTATGCAATATATAGAAGAAATCCTCCTGTAGCAGTAATAAAAAAAATTAAGTGTTACACAGAAAATGAGAACAAATTCACATCATTTAAGACAAATCTCCTGCGTGCACTATTTACCTCGCGATTTACATAGGATGGCCCAACGCATAATGTGTCTATATCAGCTCCAGGACCATGTACCTATAAAATATTTACGAGTATAATCCAGGCACCTACTTAAAAAGAGAAAACTGCACAAGTATCTAAATAGTCTACTGCCCTACAAATATCAATGGTAAAGGTCCAATATCAAACTAGAACTCAGTTGCTGCCTTTGCAACTTAGCACCCAAAACCAACAACCAAGTTGCCATGAACAACAACAACAACAACAACAAAGAAGAAGAAGAAGAAGAAGAAGAAGAAGAAGCAGAAGAAGCAGGAGGTTGCCACGAACAACATAGGGAGGAAAAGGTTGAAAAATTCTGGCAAACCCACCAAGTATAACACAGGAATTGAAATAAAACAAGCAAACTGCAGAAGTATCCAAATAGCCTACTGCCCTGCTAATATCAACGATGAAACAGGAAGGTTCAAGTGCAAACCAGAACTCAGTTTCCTTTGCAGCTTAGCGCTCAATGCAACAACCAAGTTGCCACCACCAATATGGAAGAAATGGTTGAAAAAAGAAACACTGGCAGACCCAATAATTAATAGAGCTACCGAATATTCATAACCAGTGAGGGGAGATGGTTAAAAACAAAGGAAACTTGCAACATGTAACATTGCGTTTTAAATTTTCAACTCATCAGAAACCATAAGGCAAGATTTGTCATTTAACAAAAAGAGAGAATATATTCACCCCAAGCCGATAAGAACCAAAGGTAAAAATGACAGCATTTGCATCCTCAACCATTTGATCCGTGTAACCTCTTGCTCTAGTAAGTTGTTTCACCCAATCTTTGACAATCTAACAGATAGAAAGATATGAATAGTTAGCACAATAAATTTACAAAAGGCATAGTAAAGAACAAAAACACCTTCTACGTTTTCAATCATACTACCAAAAACACATGGCAAATCAAAAGAACTCTGTAGTAAGTCAAAGCACAAAGAAGTTCAAAACTTTCAATTCCGACGCCCAAAAAGGAGTCTCAAAGATATATTGAAACAACATTGATACCTATTACAATTCAGTAACAAGTAGAGTTCACATGGAGTGCCATGTTCTTCCTCTACATCAATCAAGGTGGAAAAATCTACCTTGACGTCTAACCGACAATTTGCTACCTTATATCGATCTCATGCTTCACAACTTTTACTGAATACAATTTCAAAGTAAAATGACATCTAACCTACAATTTGCTACCTTACATCGATCTCATGCTTTACAACTTTTACTGAATACAATTTCGAAGTAAAAGTATCATAACTGCAATCGAAATATTCCAGATTAGCCCATCAGTTTTAGAAATAAGCATAAACTACTACCTCGCTAACAAATAATTTGCTCGAATCATTATTTAATCACCTGTCCAATACGATGAAGAACAACTTCTCTATTGGCCGCTTCCTCTTTGCTCTCATATAGCCCAACGTCAACCAAAAACTTCGTATCCCATCAACACAAAAATAAAAACTTCAAATGAAGCCTCAGAAACATAAACAAATTCATCCCTTTAGAAAAAACAAATAAGAATAAGAACAATGTCAAGTCAAACCTTCTCCAATTCCAAAGTCCTCTGAATATCGGCGTCCGTAGGGCCCGCTGTAGATATTGGCTTTGTCACGCCGTACTGCTTCGCCGCCGCTTGTGGGGGCAGCGGTGTGGCACTCAATCCCTCTGCCATCACCATCTCAGCTCCCAACAAATTTAAAAAAAAAAAAAATGAAGAAGGGAAAGGGGTGAACGAGAATCAGACTACCCCAAAACAAGAATTAGGAAACCCTAGATGATTCTGATAAAAGAAGTTAAAAAAAAAAAAAAGGCACGCTGAAACACAAATTGAACTAAAAAAATCGTAACCAAGAAATTAAAGATGGATGACAAGCCCTCTCCCAAAAAAAAAAAAAAAAAGGCGAAATCGGTTGACACTCGGTACGATATTCGCTGAGGCCTTGACGTGACGAAAGGAAAATCGGACAAGTTTCCGGGAAAGTGTAGGAAAATCGAAGATCTCGGAGGTGATCGAAAACCCTAGAGAAAAATAAGGCTAGTTTTGCGATAATAAATCAAGAATTGCAAAGAACAAAGGGAACCAAAAAAAAAAAAAGAAAAGAAACCCTAGCGAAAATTTATGGAGAGAAAGAAAGCCCTAGAAGGAAGATAAGGGCATGTGGAAGAAGGACGGAGGAGGGAGGGCCTGTCGTGACGGCGGACTCCGAGGGAAAGAGCGTTTCGTTTGGTGTAGGGATCGATCAGGATTAGATTTTTCAGAGGTTGGATTTTTTATTCTTATATTTATATTTTCTTTTTTTTTCTTAGGGGAACTTGTATTTATAATTTTGTTTTTAATATGTATTTCTTTTTTTGGGCAAATATATATTTCTTTCTTAATCGAGTTTTTTTTTTTTTTTTTGTTCTGCTAACGGTCGAACGGAGATTAATCAGTGTCTCGTTTTCTTTGTCTCTATAAAAAGGGACGATAAATAAGCCAAGTAATTTTGTGAGTTATTTTTTTTTTTGGTGGAAATAGAATAAGAGTGGTCGGTGCAGTGCCGCGCCTCCATTAAGTCGGTGGCGGAGCCTAAAACGGAAACAAAAGCATGGACAACGGCATGATGTATGCATGGTTGAAGGTTTTATCTTTCTTCTCAAATTTTTTTTTTTTTTTTTTTGGGTTCCTTTCATTTGGATAGCTCTGCGATATTTTTAAACCGAAATGCCTCTTAAAATAGACGTGTATGTTACTAAATATGGCATTGCAACAGAGGCAGATACGCTTTGCGCGTCCTCATACCTTACCTCTTTTTGTTCTCGTACACACTTACTTTTGTCGGAGTTTTCTACATGTCTTACTCATAAAATCAATTAAATAAATATTAGGGTGCGTTTGGTTCGTAGTTCGAATCACAGTTTAAATCACTTATTTCATTCAAATTTTTTATTCAAATCTATGAACTAAACGGACTCTTAAAATGTTGTCGAAACTCAAAACAAATTCTATCACAAAATTAAACAAGTTATTCAGACTAAAATCAAGAAAATTTTGTGAAAACTTCCGTTACCAAGCAAGGTTTATACCTTCATTTGAAGGTGTTTCAATGATATAATTCCCATTGTAAGGACCCTAAATCATCTAAGTATAAAGTGCTTATCCTAATGTCCTATATGTCAAGAATCCTCAAACAACAACTCATGCTTTGGTTACTTGCCTGTATCTTATGGACATTTGGTTGTTATCTCGCTTTGGTGATAAAAGTGATGCAAAATTCCCTCCGCAAATTTGTCAAGACAGTTATTTGTGGAAAAACTTGAAGATTTGGGCTTTTTTTTTGTTGGTCCCATGAGAGATCTATAAGATCTTTGGTAAAATCAATTCTAGCTAAAACTTTTATATGCCGCATATTACGTAGGTTCAAAACCATTTATGGCCGTTTAAATCATAAAGACAGTTCAAATTAATATTTAGTAGAATAATAACTAAAGCCAATTCAAACTATGAAGACGGTTTTAAAATCAACTAAAACGTCCAAAATCTAAACTTTATTTCCCTCAAGTTTATACAGTTTAAACTATTTTCAACAGTAAAAATCATTCTCATTTTTTTTTTTTCAAAAACCATAATTTTTCAAACATCATTTCTCATTTTAAATCTAATGCGATGTTTTATTCTCGTTTTAAATGACAATACAAAATCACCGTTTAATAAACCATATAATTTAGAACTCATAGTTTAAATTATAAAGTTGTAAACCACACTATTTCAAACTCGCACACTAAATGAATGAATTATTAGTTGTTATAGTATAAAGTTTTTACATATAATAGTGGTCTGTAAAAAAAATATAAATTACAGTGTAAAGTTAACATATATTATAGTTTTTAGTTCTAATTATACCTTCCAAACACCCTACTAGTATGAACACAATGAGATAGTTCACAACAGGAAAACCTTTTCCGTAAACCAAGTTTTTTTTTTGAACTTGGTGTTGTGGCTTTAAAGGAACGGAAATCGTTGTACCATGCTAAATAAGTGGACCATATGATCTCGCCCAGGCCGAACCCGTGGTACCCTCTCCAACGTGAATTTTTCCAGCTGAACATTGACGCTGCGGCATTGAGATCCGTCAATCATATAGGGTGGTTGTGGTCCTTTGGAGACTATGCACAGCTAATTTGCAGGGCTCTTGCTAAAATCTCCGACTAATCATCATAAAAGCTTAGCCTGGTTTCATATTATTGGCTTGGTGTTGGACGATGCCAACAAGCATCGGCTTTTCATAGCCCATCTGTCTCATATTAGGAGATCTGCTAATAGCGTAATTCATTTATTAGCGCTAAGTTTGGTTTCAAGTCTAGTATTTGGTTAGATGAGACTCCTATAGTCTCTCATTCTTTAACATGGGATTTAAATAGCAAGTTCTTAGTTTCCTTAAAAGCAAAAAAAAAAAATCAAGAGTTTTCGCAATATAAAAATAAAAAAAAATAAAACCAAAACTGCTACTTGTGGTAACGGTGTTAACTTTTGCCAACAAACTGCACTTGTGGTTAATTCTTAGCCACCTAAACCTATCACAAGCTCATGAGCTCGTTTCTGCCCCAATTCATCAAGTCAAACGGCTTTATTTGGGCCTTTAATTTGGGTCTAGTGAGGTAGCTGGTAGCCTGGCCTAATCTTAGATTGGGCCCCCTAGATTTGTGCCCTTGGTCAAGCAAAAGTTGCCAGCTAATGGTCCCGAAATATGCAGGACTTGACTTTTACCTGTTTGACTATGGTGGTTTTGATATAAACTCAATTATAAATAATATAAAATTCTCATACGATATAATAAAAAAAATATTATAATATAAAATTTTCACATATTAAAATAAAAACAGTTCATATCAATAGTTTTTATCACTAGCCAAACACCTTAATGTGTCTACAGATTTAATTGATGCCATTGGTGGATCCGAAGAAGCAATGTATTAAGCAGGCGATTTGTACCCCGCAATAAAATTTATGAACTTCTTGGGGGTGTGGTCCGGCAGATTAATTCTACATTTTGTGTAAATTCTGGCTAACTAACTACCATCTTCAAGTTCAACTGCACAAAAGTATGGTCCACTTTTACAATCAGCATTGTCATTAATATAGTTGAGGTGTTTGAGAGAAAGTTGGAATTATAAAGTTTCATCCATGTATTTTAACATCTAAGAGTTTTACATTGTAACAAAATTTTACTTTATACTGTAAGATGTGAGAGTTTTATATTATTTGTTGATACAATCACAATCTCAAACATCCTAATTTGGACATACTGTTTATTAGCAAAGAATTTGAATGCTTCCTATTCAACATTTGTTTAATAATCTACACTTTTTTTTTTACTTCCCTATAGATTCATGATGAAGGAAAGCTATTCGAGGATGCAATTTTTGTGTTGTTATAGTGTATGTTTTTTCTTTAAAAACGGTGAATTCCAATAAAAACTTAGTCCGGTTAGCTAGTTATCCTGTATTATGATATGAATTTTTTGAGGTTACCCCAGTTCAAAAAAAAAAAAAAAAAAGATGGGGTT
>CAMOHE010039715.1:0-13500 GCA_946598075.1 Artocarpus hirsutus
ATCTTCAAAAAAGATTGGATAGAGAGACATTTTTGCTTATGTTCTTGCCATCGCCTTCATTAATTTGATCTTTGTGGAAAAGAAATTACAAATAATATGGTAAAGAAAAGATTGCTACTTAATTTCATTTTTATAAAAAAAATGTTTTCCATCTGAGAAATAATTTGTGATTGTAATATTTGAGTGAACTTGAAAAGCCAAAACTTTTTTTGCATGTCTTTTTAGATTTTGTTACGAAAATAATACGATAAAAACAAAAAATAAAAATACATAGATTTACGTAAAAACTCAAGATGGAAAAAAAATTACGAGTAGATGAGAAAAAAATTACTAAACTTAAAAAAGATTGCAAGATGGTGGTGAATAGAAGGCTAAAATGATAATACCAAACCCTAACGCAATACATCATATTTATATAGGTATAAACAAAACTCTATGGGCCTAAAAAACATAAACTAAACGGCTTAAAAACACAAAAGTCCGTACCGTGGAGGCAGAGCCCTTGCACCCTCAGCATGATATTGGCCCAATCCTTCTGCTAAATCCCACATTTGTTCTTTCACCATAATTGTTACACCGCGAGCTTTTTGAGTCTAGCCAAATTAAATTCCGGTCATCATACCCTACTAGATTTCAAATATGGCCTGGGACGTTAATTATACATTTGTGATCGATTAATTAATTTTGAGATGTTAATGATGAATAGGTGAGAACCAATGGTGATATTAAAGTTCTTGTTGGATAACATACATGTCTATTAATATACATTCATATGTCATTTAAAACACACAGATTCCCTTAAAAAATAAAATAAAATAAAGACACAACACAAAGAGATTGAAGAACGACATGATATTCTCAAAAAAAAAAAAGACATGGTCTTTGAAATCAAAACAACATACAGAGAGCTTCAAAATGAAGGTTTTTGTAAATGAACGGCCACGTCTGTTAATGAACAAACGTGAATTTGTCTATAAATCACATCCACAACATCTTAAGTAATTAACTAATTTTGGTAGTGTTCGGAGGAATCCAGCAAATTAGTTGTTTATAAAAATGGTGAGTTTTTGTTTTGTCTTGGAGGTAACGCATCGTAAATATAGTTCGCAAACTTTTTATGACTGGGAAAAGTAATTCTTTATTCCTTAAATTTTAAATTTCTATCTTTCTACCTAAACAGTTTGTCTTTTGTATTTCCATATTTTTGTCGATAGAAAAATGCGCTACATATTGTTTGAGTTCGGTAAAAATGTATTTGGTCAGAATGCTGCTAGAATGTTTTGGGAAGTGTCTTCAGAATTTTGGTTAAAAATATTATAGCATATGAGAGTTTTATATTGTAGTTTTTTTTACACTGTAGAATGTAAAAACTTTACACTGTATCAACTAAAAGTTTTGGTTGAAATTGAGATTGCCAAACACACTAAAAGCTTTACATTGTAGAATGTTTACATCTCTTGTTATAGAAATGTCTAAATTATTCCTCATATTTTTAAAATGGTCGAAATGTATTCTTTTGATTGCCCGTTTAGGGATGGAGGAGGGTATTAGTGAGCGGGGACATGCAAACGAACTCACATTTTTTTAAAAAATTTATCACGCATTTGAGAGTATTGGTTTGAATAAATTAGTTTAAAATACTGTAGCATGTAAAGTTTTATATTTACCTCACTTTTGCTTTGTATTTTTAAGTTGAAAACCGTTGGATCAAACCAATGCTTCAAACTCTTGATTAGTTATATATTTAATATTTGTGTAAATTTTTAGTTGTATTCCTACTAATTTTAGCTGTACCCCACTTTATAAGACAAATTATAACTAGATGCCTACTAAATGATTGAAACATATAGTTATGTCTCTATTTTTTAAAAAAATATATCTAATATTTTTTTTATAGTGCCCCACTGAAAAAATCTTTAGGATATATCATTGTGGTTCTAATCGACAGTTATTATGCACATCGTGTTGTTTATATGAAAAAACGACATGTAATTTGTGGACGGGGAAATGCCAATGAACTATAAATAACACTTCACAGCATGTCGTAAGAAAAATGACATGATGTTCAACTGTCCACTTTTGAACGACACTTGTTATGTGTCGTTTATTTTAACAAAACGATATGTCACTTATGAACACCCACGCAGAAATGTCAATAAGCGATAAAGCACATTTTGTTTGTGATAAAAACGACATGTCATTTAAAATGTAACGAAAAAAAAAAAAAAAGAATGGCAGGCCGTTCAAGTATAGAAATAACATGCCTCGTCGTACAGAAGAACCCAGGTCAACATGACTGGAATACGAAATTTGTCTATTTAAATAACAATGTTGTCATAAAAAAGAATAATATTGCCTATGGTTAAAGAAACTGTCGTTTTCAGATGAAGTTGTGATAATGAACAACAAAACGACATGCATTGACGGTCGGCATAGTAAGGCTCAAGAACGACATGTTGTTTACATAAATAAATGACATGTTGTTTTGTAGATTAAGAACAAAAATTTATAGGTATTTGAGAGAGTAGTTTAAACTATCATTTTAAATTTGAAAATTATAATATGTGAGAGCTTTATATTGTTTCCAGTTTCAACTATTAGTTTTAAATATCTTATGCTTAGTTTGATAAATTAATTGAAAATTTAAATTTTAATTTGTTACAATATAAAGCTTTTCATATGGTATAATATAAAATTTTAATATGATACAATATTTAAATTTTGACTTTCTTTTCAATCACTGACAAATTCAACACGAGGAAAACATGAACTCTGACGGCTAAAATGGACGGGCCTAACCTTTTACATCCATGAAATGACTGGGCCATATATTCACCAAAATGGCCCATGCTACTTACCTTTGATTTGAAGAAACAGGTTGATTCAGAGACAGTCAGACTTGGAGAGCTATATATATGTATATATATATTTATATAGACATCCTTGAGCTTTGCGGTTTTTCATCATCGGTCGCTCATCGCTTTTTGGTTTTGTTGTTTTTTCTTTCTTTGTTTCTTTCGAAGAGATTTACATAAGCTGCTTCAACAAAAAGGCTTCTCTTTTATTAAATTATTATTTTCTTTTGTCCCTTTCTTTTTCTGTCTCAATTTGCTTTATTTTTCTTCCTCTCCGGAATAGTCTTACTCCAGTTGTTCGCAGATCAGCAATTCGTAGTCATGAATCCCGAATAGTAAGTCCCCGATCCCTTTTTTCCCTTTTGGTTTATTCCCATTTTCTCATCTTTTAACATCTGTTTGTTAGCTGAGAAAATTCATGTTGAACCGGAAAAAAAACAAATCTACTTTTTTGTTTGAATCGTTTTTCTTTTTCAGATCCGTGATTCTATCTTGCTAAAGCGTGTATTTTTGGGTTCTGTGCCGTCTTGTGAAATTCATTGTCTTTTTTATTTTTATTTTTGAGGGGAAAATTTTTGAAAAATTCGATCTTTGAATTCGTTTTTTGAGTTTAAACTTTAGAGATTTGGGAATTTGATTGGAACCGAAATTGATGACTGAATTGTGTCTGTTTAATTCATAAAAGTTGATTTATCTGTATTTAGATTGGCTTATCTATAACTGAGTAAATTCTTTGTTTTTGGTATTGAAATTTTCAGCTTTTGGTTGTTTGGAATTTGGTTTCTTATATTTAGGGTTGAATTTTGGGTTTACCTTACCCGATCGAATGTGTATGTTGAATTGTGTTAATATTTTCTCCCTACATGCATGGTGATTATTATGCGTTGGTTTTTTTTTTTTTTTTTTTTTTTTTTTTTTTTGAGAGATTGACTTTTTGAGTCGTGTTCTTGTTAGTTAAATAATAACTATGTAGTTATTCAGAAGCTGAAATTGTGCAACTCATATGAATTTTTTGGTACTGCAAATAATTAATTTGTGCTCATGTTCTTTTATTCAGTGACTACCTGTTCAAGCTTTTGCTAATTGGAGATTCTGGAGTTGGTAAATCGTGCCTTCTCTTGAGATTCGCCGTAAGTTATTCCCTTATATTCAGCCGCAATTTTTTTTCCTTTTTCTGAGATGGAAAATGGTTCTTTTAGTAAACTCAAAGCATACTTTAAAATTTTCAAGTGCTCAAACAAATCATTGAAGTCTTTGTTGTTGGCAAAAAAGGGATTAATATATTTCTAGATTTTACGTCTCAAAATTGTATGCCATGAAGAATGCTAAAGAATATTGCAATATGTTGATTTCTCCTTGATCTGAACATGAATACGAGTGCTTTATCTGCCTACATATACTTGATGCAGGATGATTCATATCTGGACAGTTATATCAGCACAATTGGAGTTGACTTCGTAAGCATTATTTTCTTATGAATTTTGATACTGTTATTTGATTTAAACAATGGAGTCATGATGTCGGTTTCTTTTCTATATGTGCAGAAAATACGTACTGTTGAGCAGGATGGAAAGACCATAAAACTTCAGATTGTTAGTCTCTCTATCTCACTCCATTTTTGGATTTTTTCTTTTCCATATAATATGTGTGTGTATCTTTTGGAAATATGCTGGGACTGGGAGTTTAAGACATTTTATAGATAGGGAAATTTGTATTCTCTCGTATCTGAAAATCACTAAAATGATGATGGCTGGGAGGATTCTTCTTGAAATGTTATCTGTCTCCAAATTTTCTAAGATATTCGTGATTGTTCTGTTTCTAAACTATATTGGTCACTGGATCTTGTTTCTTTATTAAGGGAAAAGAAAGCATGTTACTTTGATAATCCTAGTGGGTCTTGTGATGTCCTATAACTTGTTATCAATTTTTCCTCAAATGGTTATATTGTCTCTCTCCTTTTCTCTATGTCCACCTATATCCCTTCATTCTCCCTGGGACATACAGTGGGACACCGCAGGACAAGAACGTTTTCGGACAATCACTAGTAGCTACTATAGGGGAGCACACGGCATCATAGTAAGTTCTTTTTGTTTGTGCATATTGTTTCCACCCTGTCGTTTTTCACCCTTGATAACTTTTCTTTGTTATATCTGGCAGATAGTTTATGATGTTACGGACCAAGAAAGCTTCAATAATGTCAAGCAGTGGCTGAATGAGATTGACCGTTATGCAAGTGATAATGTAAACAAGCTTCTGGTTGGCAACAAGTGTGATCTTACAGCTAACAAAGTTGTGTCCTACGAAACAGCTAAGGTGAAACTATGCACCTCATACTAGTACCTCTAGCTGCATTCACACACGAATTAATATATAGTCAAAAGATGTAGCCTGACGTTAGCTTGTTAGCAGGCATTTGCGGATGAAATTGGCATCCCATTTATGGAGACCAGTGCGAAAAATGCCACTAATGTGGAGCAGGCTTTCATGGCAATGGCAGCCGAAATCAAGAATAGGTTGGTTTCTCAGGAAATCTTTTATCAGCTAAGGTTGAATTTTTATTAATCGTGGAGAAAATGTTGTCAAGAGAGAGTTCCGTATTGGGACTCTTTTCATCTATAATTAAAGAAATTAGTAGAGACATGAGCTTGTCAAATATAGTTCCTTGTTATTATCCTCCAAGGTGATACATGTTGACGTTAACATATTTTACTTCCTCAATGTTTTTCAGAATGGCAAGTCAACCGATGAACAATGCAAAGCCAGCGACTGTGCAGATTCGGGGACAACCTGTGAACCAGAAGTCTGGCTGCTGCTCATCTTAATTGGTTCTCATATCTCGTGCCTCAAAGTCAGTGTGTAGCATGCATCTCGTTTGACCTCTCTGAACCAGAGGGAGATAGATCGAGAATGTTAAAACTATGTGACATTTTGCCTATCAGTTTCATTCTATTTACAATTCGATTCTTTGTAGTCTTTACTGGTCTGTTACAAATGGTGTTTGCTGGCTCAGCGACATTTGTTACTTTTCCGGTTCCTTCTGTTTCATGTGACTTGGGATAGTGAATGTTTTATGTTGGATTCCTACAGGAAATTTGTTAAGTTCTAAATATTTTCTTGCAAATAACATTGAATTACTTGAATTTAACAATTCGTGGCATCAACTTGTTTTTCTGTGTTTTAGCTATTTGCCCATTTTCTGCGTTGAACCTAAACTTAGTCCAGAGGGAAGGTGGTAGCGAGGCAGATGTTGCACGGAACGAGATGTGACCTTTTGGCAATTTGAAGATGAGATCAAGACGTGTCTTGGGACCCCTCAACGAGGAGGTCGGCTTCAACCGGTGGGGGTGGGTTTGTTAGACCCAATTGACTGAGGCATGCGGGCCCGTGTAAACTTGGGCGCAGGCCAATGCATGGTCATGCCTTGGGCGAGGCATGACTTGGGCACAGCATGAGCGGGCTGGTTTAGCATGCTGAGGCAGTGCGTTTGGCAGCATGCTGTGGCAGGCGACAGGCACAAACATGTGCGTGGATGGGAAGGCAGCATGCTGTCACTAGCTTACTTTTTCCGAAGGTACTCGTGCGGTCTTAGCACAATCTCGATGCTAACTTAGTCTAACTTATCACACTCTTGCCTAGAATAAAAGAGAACTCAAGAGAAGATGGAGAACTTTGAAAGGAATGTGTATTAAGTTAAGAGATCTTTACGAGGGTTTGATTTTTGGATTTCCTTCATGGATTTACAAATGAGGGGCTGGCCTTATTTATAGGCATCCTCTTAACGAAAGGATTACTTTAATCCTACGGTTGCTATGCACTATCTAGAATGTTCTAGCAAAATGTGGAAATATTTACAAGCATGGAATGTTCTAGAAAATTATGTACTATTCTACAATGTAAGTACTCTAAAGTTCTAGAGTATTCTAGAGAAGTCTTGAATCTTCCAGGTTCTTCAGGATACTTCTCGATTATGGTAGAACCTCCTGGAAAGCTGTAGACCTTAAAAACACCCAAGACAAGCGTGTGGCCTCCTTGTGGCTCAGTGGGGCGTGACAATGCGCTCACTCTTATGGGGCTCCGTATTCTTATGTTGCAACTTGCAAGCATAAAAATCATGGGCAATCTTTAAAAGGATTTAAACCAGATGTTACTTACAATATGGGGCTGGATGCTGTTGAGTTGATTTTTTTAGGAACATCGTTACATTTACTCTCGTTTCATAAAATATTGTTTGATTCAAACATAAAATTAATGTGCTCCCACTGTAAAATTCGTTATATGAAGAATTAGTATTTTTCTATCCAAGAGCACGTTTGACATCAAAATAATTTGGCATTTAAGGGCAATAAAATATAGAATTAAGAAAAATGAGGGGACATGCTTTGCCTCGGCATTTGTACTCTCCTGTATGCAATTCCAAGCATTCAGCAAATCACAATGGCTACATAACATGGCTGTCCAAAAGGCTAGAGAGGCAAAAAACCAAAAGAAAAAATAAAGAAAGAAAGAAAGATATATAAGCTTTGCTTATCTGTCATTTTGTTTCTCTTTTTTTTGAACCAAAAAAAAAATTACACAGGCCTTATAACTTTTATCCACAATGAAATGGTCCTGCACTTAAGATTTTGCAATGCATCACTCTTCGTAACCCAAAACTACAACTCAAAGCTTGAAATTGATCAACAGAAGAAACAACTGCGTTTTTTTATATCAAATTCCGAAATCAAAATTGGTAAAGTCAAAAATGTAAAAGACTCGATATTCTTTCAACAGAGAACATTCGTCTATGTTACTCTAATGGCCCCAGATGCAGAGGAAGATGGTAATTCCGACCCTTGTTTCAATTGTGGCTGTCCAATCTTGAGCTCAAGACCATCTGTCTGATCAGAAGATAAGGCTCCAACGTCTGCCTTTTTAGTCAACGGACTGCTCGGAGGAGACCTTGGAGGAGGAATTCCAGAGGGATGAGCAATCATGACAGGTACATAATTGTCAACAATCCCGTGGACATTAGGCACATTATAAAAGTAACTTGGTCTGGCGATGTTTATCAAAGGCCAAGGTTGTACAATCCCAGGAAATTCAACCTATGAAAAAGCATGCAGAGATTCATAAACTCTAGCTATGATGTAACCATTTTTACCATGTAGTCGTCAATTAACTTGACCACCAAAAAAAAAAAAAACACTCTTACCCCATATGGAACTAGGTAGTTTGGAGCCGCAACGCTAGGGCGAATGGATGCAGGATAATTGTCCAAACAAAGATGTGGGAATCGGTTCAGAATCTGAGAGTACAAGAATGAACTTGTTATATACATAGCACTGGTTATAACTCAATAAGTGGTTTTGGGTAGGAGAAAAAAATTACTGTTTTTCTATTACCTCTGCAGGGCTGTTTTCTGTCAAAACTTGGGATCTACTAGGCTGCAATGTAAACAGAATTATTAGTTTTAGTGCAAAAACTTATTGAAATAAAAACACATTATACAAGATGGAATATTTATCTACCTTGGATGAAGTTTCAGTAGTAGGTTTGATCATGGATGAAACTGGACGACGTTGAGGAGCTACATCATCCTGTGAAGTACCAAATTAACAAACACGAGAAAAAGAAAGAAAAAAAGATTGAGAGAGAGATGTCGAGTGCGTGAAGCCTAATTACTGTTATGATGGAGAGTCAATGTTATAATTCTTATGTGTGCATTTTTGTTTGTTTTCTTTGGTTCTATTGCTCTAATTAGAACGTCTAATTCTTAACGAGAGATGAGAACTTACGGATTGTGTAAAAAGCAAATCGAAGACGCTTGATCTGCGTTTCTTGTCTTTTGGAGCATGTTGCCTGATGAAGAACTTCTGCGCATGACTAGCGACTTGGGTGGGAGTCCTAGTTGTGACAAACTGGGTTGATATTCCTCTCCAATCACCTTTTCCAAGCTTACTCAATCCGGCTAGAAAAGTTCTATGTTCCTCCTCGGTCCATGGTTTCCCTGAAGAAAAATCACCCCTCCAAATTTTATGTGAAAAAAAACTTCAATGCAAAAACTTCAGATTTTAACTTTTCCAAAGAAAAGAAAATAACAGACATAATTTAGGTGCATAAAATCCTCTTTAAATCTTCCATATCCAACCTTAATATATGTACATGTACATATTTTGCTGTATACACATATGTTAAAAGAACTTGTAGACTGAAGATTACATTAAAAAAAAACACTCCAATATCATAAACTATCCCAAAAAAAAATTCCAAACAGTCCGTTTCTATATTAAAGATTAAGATCAAACATAAAAAAATCTCATAAATATGAGCACATAAATAACAATATTAGTTTGTACGAACCTCTTTTTCTTTCATGAGCGGCTTTGCGTTTGACGTTGTGAATGACCCCATCAGAGAGATAACCAGCCTCATGATCATGATCACGGTCATCGTCACCGCCCAAAGCGACGCCGTTTACTCCTCCTCCTTGCCCTCCTCTAGAGAAAGCAGCGAGATTTCCCATGCTCCGACTCTTCTTCATCGTCTCTTCTGCACCCTCCATGATGTTCACGCCAAACAGCTTAAAGGAATGCCCTTTCCCATTCCCACAATTGTTGACGTTATTCCCATTAATCCGATTCCCGGAGGAAACAACGTTGTGATTTGTGCAGGTTCTGGAATTGTGTCCTTGTTGCCCACAATGTGAACACTTTCTCTGAGGCTCCTTCACCATTGAAGGGAAAAAAAAAAAAATAAAACAATAATTGATCTTGTTTGATTGATTTGATTAATAATAAACCTTAAAAATTTGTTTAAGCAACCCAAAAAAAAAAAAAAAAACTGATCTTTGTTTCTTTTTCTTTGGGCTATTTATAAGCTCTTGGCTGTAAATTTCCCCTCTACTTCAAGACACGTGAACCCAAAAATTCTCATATCCAAATTTGACCTCCTTTTAAGATTTTTTTTTTTACATTTTTTTTCTAGAGATTTGTTATTATTGGTGTAATCCCATATGGGAAGGAAGGTTCGATTTTGGAGACCAAATTAAATTCTTTAGATACTTTAATCCGGTTTCAATTAACAGCCGTTGAATTAGAAGTTTGATTAGTAGGGCTTGTGTTTCGTCCAATGAGACATAGCCACGTAGAAAACATTTTGTTTCTGCTGTGGTACTGCTTGTGTGGGATCATACACCTGTTAGAAACTTGGGATAATACGCGTTTCTGATCCTGTAAATCTCCCAATTAGATTAATTACATCTTCTTTATTTGTTTTAATTGCTTTTTTTTTTTTTTGGTATCTTCCTATGGATGCTGGTCAAATTCCAACTTTTAGTGTAATCCAATTCAAATGCTTAATCAGGACAGCTAATATACTGTGCGATTCACTAATTACGTTTTTTTTTGGTAAATTGTGGTGCAATATTTAGTTACTTGGCTGTATAACCAGATACAATGCCAATCAACTCGTACAGGTTTGACGATAAAAGATATTGTAGGCTGTAGCTAATTTTTAAAAAAGCAAAGTAGATGGAGAGACATTTATTTTCTTCTTCAAGATGAGATTCATAACAACGAAAAATATTGATATGGTGTGTTGTGCTCTTTAATTTCAAACCGATATACATATATATACACACATATATCTTATATTTTCTTTTAAAGGGATGTCATATATAGGAGAGTCATTATTCGCAAAATTACAAACAAGGAAACAAAATCTGTTAAGTAGTCCCTTTAAGTGCAGCAAATTACAATGTTAATTACTTTTTTTTTTGAGAAAAATTACGATTTTTTTTTGGGAGAAAAAGCTGGAATTCATTAAGCACCTGGCACTTAAATGAATTCTTCCAAATAAGTTGAGGCATGAGCGGCCATGCTTACGCCATCTCTCCCGCTAACCCCATGGAATCTAAGTTTCCTATGATTCCAGATACACCAAAAATGAACACAAACGAAACTCAGGTCCTCATGAGTATATTTTTCCATCAGAGCCCTGCAAAGATCGATGAAATTCGTAGCAGAAAGAGTACCAACATCAACAGCAAACTGTGTTGCCCCCCAAGCATCAACAATATTTTCACGAGCCCAGAAAGAGTGATTGGCAAACTCTTTTAGAGAACAAAGCAGTAGCAGTGGGAATATAGTTATGATAGGCCTTCCGCATGAACGCTTTTACCTTACGAGGGATTTTGATATTCCAAAGCGTTTTCCTCACCGACTGACATTCGCATTGCCCAATGCTGAGCTTATGATTTGCACCGAGAGAGCCTCTTGGGTAAAAGTTCTTATTCTATGAGCTCAAGTGCAAACTCATTTAAACTCCATTAATCCTAGTATTCTTTTCAACAAAATTCCATTTGAATGGGCATGTTTTGATCTCAATTTCTTTCCTTCAAGCCACCTTATAACGAGACTTTAACTGTGTAATTGTCTTTTTTTGTCGTAGTGCCAAATCAATTTGTCCGGTTTAGGAATGGCCCCAATAAGGACTTTGAGAATTTCAGAGACAGCCACATCCCATAAAACTTGCTTCAATTTACCAATGTCGCAACATCCGGAATTGAGAAGAATGAAATCGGCCACCAAGATATTGTTTGAGTTTGGCTCTACCTTGGTAATTGGCTTGAACAAATGAGGCAGCGGCATCCAAGGTCATGAAACAACTTTATGTCTTTCCCATCACCGACCCTCCACCTAGTGACAAGTTTAAGAACATCTCTAACCCACATGATGCTTTTCCAGGCAAACGAAGAGGAAGACTTAACAGGAGCATTCCAATAGGAACAATTGGGAAGGTACTTGGCTTTTAGAACCTTGCACATAAGAGAATTCGGATCCTGTTTTGTAGGAACTCTATTTTTTGGCCCACGTGTTATGTTTCTGTGAAACAAAAAAAAAAAAAAAAAAAAACTTTCAACTGCAAATAACTGCCTTTGTAACCAACTGTGTGATGGTCACGGGTTGCTATTTAAGAAACATCCATTGGGTCCCTGAGCACGCAATTTTACAGACTACACCATCAAAAGAAAATTGAGAGTGCTCAGAAATTTTTTTCAAAAAACAGATAGAAATTAGTCCAAAAACAGAGCAAGAAAAAGCAATGACAGGAGATAATATTCGATCTATTTTGCTTCCGCTTTTATGAGTTCAAATTGTTGTATATATTGCAATTTGATTCTATCATTTGGTATCCGAGCGTTTAAACCTCTGCCTTGTGTTGAATTTTGAACATTTTCTCTGTTTTTTCACGATATTTTGGCCATGACTGGAGATGTTTATTTTTCTCTGAAATTTCGATCACTGATGCAAGAAAACACTTGGTTTAATGTTTTCTTAATGTTCTGTGATTAAAAACATAAAGTTTGGCCACCATTGATTGTCTGCAACGTTTAACAAAAATTGCCATGTGAAACCAATTTTGATCAATATGTATTCTTCATTAATTATGAGTTTTGAATTCATAAATCTTCATATTATTGATTTCTGAGCATTTTGCGACTTGAAACGGCTCAAAACGACGTCGGAATCGTCGGATTTTCATTCGGGTCGTAACCGGGTCAAAAGGACCCAGCTGGAGGTTGAAGACGAGCCAAACGACATGTAGTTTTATTCAGCAAAAAACGACACGTCGTTTTGGTGAGGAAAGGAAATGCTGTCGTCCGTACAAAACGCATATCGTTTTTGTTTAACCAAAACGACATGTCGTTTGAGCGAATCAAGGACTGCACTCATTAAGGGAAAACGACACGTCGTTTCCATTCTGAGAAAAACGACATGTCGTTTTGAGGACTCTGAAAATTAAAAAAATAAAAAAAATTAAAATAATTTTAAATCAAATATTTAGTTTTTAGATATGCACATAATTTTTGCATTAATTTCATAGGAAATTTATTTTGTATATTATGTACCAAATATTTGTTTTATGTGCTAATTTATTATTATATGTATAATTTTGTTTTCATTATGCATATTATTAAGTTAATTATTCAGCACAAATTGAGATTTTGTTCATAATTATTATATTGCCTAAAAAATATGCAATATTGCATGGATAATTTTATGAACAAAATTAATTGTCTTAGTGATCCATATGATTTTGAATAATTAGAGCTTAGCCACAGCACCTCTAATTATGCAAAATTATATATTAATTGGTTTAGGATCACATTTGGTTAAAGGACATTTATTGCAGTTAGTTGTACTCAATATAATAAGCTTTATCCCACATGAATTTTTATTATATTGGTATGACTAATTGGGATAAAGTATCAAATTATATTTTCTAATTTACCTACAGGTATTAGAAAAGGGAACATAATTTGATCGTTTTATCATACAGTAAAATGAGTCTAATTGAATTAGAACTTTAAGCCCACAGGCAAGTTTTATGTCATAGATTCATGATTTTTATGCATGATTTACATTGGTAAAGCATGATTTATGTCTATTAGTCTCAATATTTTGGATCATAAGCATGTTGTTTTAATTATGCAGTCATACAACCTATGAATTTCTCTGATATTCGATGTGATATCCCTGAGCTGAAAGGGGATAATTATAAGGTCTAGAAGGAGAGAATTCTCCTTCACTTAGGGTGGATGGACATTGATTATGCTATAAGGAAAGACGAGCCCGTAATCACTGAAACCAGCACTCAGGATGAG
>CAMOHE010039716.1:0-16177 GCA_946598075.1 Artocarpus hirsutus
ATTGAATATTGCTTCTTGTGATGAGTTCGAATTGATTCGGTGGCCGAAAGCGCCTGTTCTTATGAGCATAAACGTTTTGAGACTTGTAAAACTGCCAAAACTTAAGTATATTC
Organism: Artocarpus hirsutus; assembly: GCA_946598075.1. Classification (NCBI taxonomy): domain Eukaryota; kingdom Viridiplantae; phylum Streptophyta; class Magnoliopsida; order Rosales; family Moraceae; genus Artocarpus; species Artocarpus hirsutus. Next base: position 114 of record CAMOHE010039716.1, read on the forward strand.
TATGACCAGGCATTCAATATCTCACCTTACTTCAAGAACTAAAAATTAGGGGTTGTGAGAAGCTTAAAATATGAAAAGATGACTCCATTGAGTTGCAAGCACTTACAAGCCTATGCAACTTAAGATTTGAGGAGCTACCACAACTAGAGACTCTTCCTGAAGGGCTTCAATCTGTTTCCACTCTCGAGATTAGATCTTGTCAGGAGCTTCAATTATCAAAAGATTCGTAGAGTGGCAAGCACTTACAAGGCTATGTACCTTGAGATTGGAAGAGTTACCACAACTAGAGTCTCTGCCTGAAGGTCCTCAATCTGTTGCCTCTCTGGACTGAGCAAATTGATTGATCTTCAAACATCATCACAAATTGTATTAAGTGAGAATGGTACGTTGTACAAATGCGATAAGCTAGATGAACTAACGGGACTCAACAACCTGAAAGGAGAGTTGAGAATTAAAGGAATAAGAAGTGGGATGGACATTCTGGCGGCAAAGATGAGAAAAAACAAGCATCTTCGGTCTCTATATTGTTGGACTCCGAGCGAGCTCTGCCGATTGACGAAGAAACCGGCACACTGAGGATTTTGAGCAGGAAATGGGCCCAACTCTCAGTTAACAGGTCTCCAAAGGAAAAGCCCAAACCGCTTTATGGTCTGTTAGTTACTGTTAGGTTCTTTTGGGGCCTTCTAACTTTTCAATTTTTTTTAAGATTGTTTATCACTTGGTCTTTCCGTTGATCAGTGATCAAAATGGCAAGATCAATTCCGAGAAAATAGAAACCAACACTGAACCAGGCAGGTGGTAAAACCGACCAAAAACGATCTTATTATGTTACGATCGGTTCTTGCCATGAGCTAGAGGAGTGGAAATGCGCAGATTGGTTAATGAGTTGGCCCAAGGAAACTTAGTTGCGCAAGTGACCAAAACTACTAAGCCCTCGTAATCGACAAGCATGGGCGGTTTGGTTGATGGATCGAAGCTCCTCTATGCCAATATGGTCTTGATACCTTCGGAGGGATTCGGTCTGTTCCAATCTATTTTTATTTTTTATTTAGGAGTCAATGTCACATTTTAGTTAAATAACTTCACGAGATTTGATCAAGTGGAAAAGAGGATTGGCTGATTATTGGAAGCTTATAAACACAATTATTTTGAGAATAGAGTTCCCGTTTGTATTTGCTATTATTCAAGGGGTTGAAGCTCTAGATAGATGTTTTACAAATTTAGGGCATGTTTACCAAATCGCAAAGGAATGGAAAGGAAAGGAAAAGGTAATAAGGTTGGAAAGAAGAGTAAAATATTAAAAGTAAACATCATTCATTCTATTTCTAGTATTTACTTACTTATTTGATAAGATAATAAGAATCAATCATATTTCCTTTCTAGTGTTTATTTACTTAAAAATGAGAATCATATTCAATATAACTACTCAAATATCCTTTCTACGTAACTGATAGCTATTAAATAATAATCTTGAATTTGTACATCTAAGTAACTATGGTATTCATTCCTCTTAATAAGAAATTAATGCTAAAATGCATGAAAGAATTGGTATTCTCTTTTCTCATTCCTTATACTGTGTAGGGCTCATAAAATTTCTATTATTGATTTTGTAAGTAAACACATTATTTAATAAGAAAAAAAAAAATCACTCCTTACTTTTTTTTTTCCTTTGATTTAAAGTAAACATACCCTTAGTTTGATCCTTTTGTGTTCCCTTATTATGGTCTAATACAAACAAAAGAAAACTGCTGAACTTCATCAGATTGCCTCGAGAACTTTTTTGCCCCCTTTTGTTCCTAATACATATTGCTTTCAAAAAACATGCCAACAGAGGGTACGAAATATGTATTGATTCTCAGCACTTGGTAGTTGAAATATGTATTGATTCATTTCTCTCCTTGCAATATACACTTACAAGTATGCAAAAGGGTATGAATTTCTATCCAATTTAGCTCCTATTCAGTTAACATTACATAATGAGAACCCTGTTTCACTTGGCAAAGGCGCAAGGCAGCACCCAACCAACCAGGTGCGAGTTTTCTCGCCGATGCCTCGATCGCCAAGCCTGCAGCAATTAACAACATTCAAGTTAGATTTAAATGTAAAATATTAAACTCCGACATTTTGAAAGATCTTGCTTCACTATTTGGAACAAGAAGAAACCTATCATATCATAAATAAGGATCACCTGCCGGGCTTAAAATTTTTAGAAAGTAGCATCGGATACAGGCCTTCTTCACAAATTATTGTTGCCCCATTCTATGCAGGTTCGCTCCTTTTTTTAGACATGTTTATTTTTATCATTCAACTTAATTTAAAAAGTCAACAAGAAATTTTTAATACACTATTGGAATAATCACCTTTCTTAGGTGAAGTGTTGGTGTTCTCCAAGAGAGAGCTTCTGAGTTCTGCCTCAATCTGCAAGAAGACAAACAGAATCTTAAGTAAAGACATGTGAACACTAATCCCTCCCACCCATCTTTATTTAAAACACTTTCTTGATAGAATTCGTTCAGGTGTTTGTCGTTTCTATACATTCTAAAAAGTCGAACAATTAATGAAAAAAAACCTATAGGTTGTTTGGAGAAATGAGTTGAAACTAAAAGTTTGAATTAAAAGCATAGTAACACGTGAGAATTTTACATTATAGCTCACTTTTGCTTTATAATGTGGTATGTAAGAGCTTTAATCCATTCACAATTGAAACCTAAGATTGCCAAACACCAAATTAATAATGTTCTGCATCAACTGATAGTCCAAAACTTGAAGTTTGAATATGTTTACACATTATCCTGTGCATGCGATTTTCAAGACATAAAGGACATTGACAAAGTACAAGAAGATTATGAAATTGCTCACCCATTCTCGTTTCCAGATCTGTTACCAAAGATGCTGGTGCTGTTACGAAAATCATTTGAATTGGTGGTAGTTACGCCCGTTCCAAAAGATGTCCTCTTCGTGATAGACAATGCAAGATTGTTGTCTAGTTGGGACTCAGTGCAACAAGCCATGTGAGTGGCATCCAGTGAATGAGATTTCTTTCGAAGTCTAAAAGTTCTTGGGAAACAGTTTGGTTGATTCTCTGGTTCTTGAAAAGATGAAACCCGGCCTCCATTGTTGCCTCCATGTTCATTTGAAGAAGCAGATACTAACACCGTTGTCGGTTTTTTATCTTCTAATGACAAGTGTGATGAGGGTGTCCTTGTGCTTAGTACATTTTCATCAACATTTTCTAATGACTTCACTGCATCTAGTCCGTCAAAACAGTTATTTGGCGTTTGCAAACTACCATAATCATGGGAAAAATGTCTAACAAATCTGTCGACTATCATAGGCCTTTCAGAGGTGTAATCAGAATAGTCCGAATCAGTTCCACATTCAGTGGACGATCGTGACTCACGAGTTCTGCAGGAACAACCGAACAACCTAAAAGATGCCTTCTTCACTTTGGCGTACCTTGAATTAGAACCGCAAGATACAATGTTGATGCTTATCTCTACATTACAACCCAAAATGGACTGAAGAGAGTTGGCAATCAGTTTTTGCAACTTCTCTGCCTTTGACACACAATCAGGATGGCAGAACTCCAATTCCGCTACCGCTAAACCTGAAATCTCATTGTTACTACAATGGTTGATTGTAACATCACGATATCTTTTGAGCAAGACTGCAAGATGTATTTGGTCAACTCTAATACAAACATATTTTTTCAACCAAAAAAAAGGGACAAGAAATTAGAGTTATTGCGAATGTTGTCCCCGAAAAGAAAGGTTTAACATGCTATTTACTTTTCCAAGGAAAATTCAAAGCTAGTAACTAAAAAATAGACGAGGGAATTTACTGGTTAGAGACCTTGACTAATAGTTAGAGAAGCAAGTTTCCCTTGTTCCATAAGAAAATTTTTCAGTGAAGTGGACTGGCATAATTCTGTAGCCCTCTTCCATATTGATTCCAAGGTTCTTCTACAATCTTCCGGCAATTTATGCGACTTTTTGTCCTCACACGAGTAATTGACAAGATGCTTTAAGTCCTTCCCTGCAATGATAGAAGAACAAGCATTGGAATGAAAATTTACCATTTGATCCGAATTGCTTTTTTTTTTGGTTAACATTTCATAGAACATTGAGATCAACAAATCTATATCTAACAGTCTTCACCTCTGTCATGAGCATTATCGAGCCATAACTTCGAGTCATTTGCTTCTCCAGAAGAAGATTTGATAGAGCTAAGCTGTAGAAGAGCTACAGTAAGCCATGTTGTTTGGTTTTTTGACATCCTCAATTGCTTTTCGGTTTCGGATAGTATTTTTAGCGCATGGCTCAGTTTCTGCAAGTCCACTTCAGCTGAAACACCAAAAAAAGTAGGATGAAACAGGGAAATGAACATAGTAGAGATAATATGGGAAGTAAAAATAGCATCCTAAACAATCATACATTGATAAACAAATAAGAAATCTGCTTTCTTTGTGCAAATTAGTTTTTATAGCCTTCAGAAATTTCACAGTACTCACAGGTATGCCTACTTGAAAACCGTCTCCTCACTTCGGAGCAACGTTCCTGACATCCTGCGAGAATGTCCATAATGAGATTTGCGAGCTGTGATATGAGTTGCATAGGATCAGTCCTTGATCTCATCAGCTCCCTTGCTCTTATTACAGTTTTCGAAGTGTCTGATGACATTGCCAAGTCCAGCAAATCAAGCAATTCATCATCGGAAACAATACCAATCTGCAGAAGAAAATAAAATGGCAGACACTCAGGAAATTAGAGGTGCACAACTTAAAACACAAGCAAATAAAAAATAAAATAAAATAAGAAAACCACCCACTTACAAGTTCATATGCCAGGGACACTGTGATCTTTTTACCTAGCAGACTCAGCTGATCAAGCATCATCTCAGCATCCCTCATTGAACCGTTGGATTTGGCGGCAATGAAGTCTAAGGCAACTTGATCAAAATCAAGACGCTCTTCAAGACAGATTTTTGTCAATCTGCTTGCCACATCCACATCCTTTATCTTTGGAAAGTGGTACCTTTGGGACCGTGATATCGCACTTCTCGGCACCTTGTCCAGATCAGGAGTGATCATCACGAAAATAACATGTTGAGAAAAGCTATCTAGGCTGTGCAGAATGGTAGCCCATGTTTCCCCATGGAGTAAGTGGCACTCATCGACGATGAAAACCTTAAAACGTGAACAAACCGTAGGAGTCATCGCCTTCTTTACCAAGGATCGAATCCTGTCTTGCCCATTGATTCTCGCAGAATCCACTTCTTTCACATCCCTGCTCCTTCCAGAAAAGATAATGACACATTCAGCGCAAAGACCGCATGGCCTGTGCTCCCCCAGTGAGAGGCAATTCAGTGCCGCAGCAAAAATCCTTGATGCAGAGGTCTTGCCGGTACCACGGGGGCCGTGAAACAGATACAATGAAGTTACTCTTCCTTTACAGACAGCACCCAGTAGAGACCTCGCTACCACATTTTGTCCCACCAATTCACTAAAAGATCTTGGCCTGAATTTTTGACTCAAACTTCTAGGGCTTTCTGATAGTGGAGTAATTTCATTGCAATGGTGCTTCAAGCATACGTTTTGATACATAGCATTCTCGTCTCCATTCCTGCATAACAACATATTGTTTTCCACATCAGAAGAGAGGTTTGCTTCTCTGAATCTCGGTGGTCCTGACCAGCAGCAGCGCATTCCACATCCACCGTCATCATTGTCCACAACATCCTCTTCATTCGTGGAAAACGGCATGCTTCTGCTCAAAAGAGCATCTCTGGGCGAGGGACATGTACTACTACCTACACCACTTGTGACATCACCAACCGCTTCAAATGTAATCATTTGATTCTTCTTTTGATGTTTTCTTTTCGAATCAATACACCCCATTCTCTCTGCTTGTACCGATCCTAAGCTCGCTTCATTGCACGAATCCACACCCTCCAAAGGATTAATGGAAGGTATAATGCACGTCTCATCAAGTTGACTACCGCAATATCTTTCACTCAACGATTTGTTTCGAGGAATCTCCTCCTCATACAAATGATCCTTCTTGTTTCCTCCTCGCCCTGAATTCTCATGGCATTTCAACTTAGGTTTCCCAAAACTGCAATTCAATTCAAAATCATCAATGTGGTCCTCTCTTCCACCATATAGCCCCACATTCTTCTGTCTTGAAGCACGATTCTTCCACGAACCGCCTTCTGGGCAAAAATCCAAGAATTGCAAAGAAATCCCATTATTAGAATTTGTCTCCCAATTCACATTATCAACCAAAGCAGAGAATTTGCTCATGGAAAGAGTTGAAGGATCTCTCAGAGACCTCACTCTCCTCAACGCCACAAGAGTCTTCGAGATTGGAATATCAACCGAATGCCTCCGACCATCCATCATCATTTCAAGAAAGTACAAATAATCACCAAAAAAATGTACGACTCAAAAACCCAAATTTTCAGGGCCCACCAGAAATCTGTTCCTGTACAAATTAATAAGTAGCTCATCATCATCACTCAAATTAAAAAAAAAAATGTAAACATTTTGGCTTAAGATTCAAAAGGCAAACAAATTTCTAGCTGCATTGTATTTACTTACCATATAAGAATTGAAAATCGCAATGTTCGGAAAAAAATTGAGAATCAAAATTTCAAAAACAAATCCTAGAATTCGGTGAAACACTCACTTTTTCTTCTTCATGATCACCATTGGATTAGAGCAAAGAGAAGGAAAAAAAAAACGAAAAGAACACCAAAACCCAAAAATTTAAAACTTAAAAATTTCCACCAAAAACCTTCCTTTTAACAGCTCAAGCACCACAGGACAGAGCTCTAGAGAGAGAAAGGTCCAAAGAGAGAGAAAGTCAAAGAGGGAATCTAGAATTTCAAAATGTGGCGTAAAATCACTCATACTAAACAGCAAAAAACAATTCAGGAACGGACAAACTCGGAAATACCAACAAAATTCCCATACCTTCAGAACAGGAATAGGAACAATCCATAAAAATAAAAAATAAATATTAGCTTCGAAGTTGACGAAATATATATATATATATATATATATATATTTGTGTTTTTTTCAAACTGGGCAGCGCAGAGAGCGGAGAAGAAACCCCTAACCCCAGAGCAGTGTCCTTGGTGGATGAGCTCAGAATCACAGATGATGAGTGAAGAAGAAGAATGGTGGGGAAGGGGTCAGTGGCAAAGCAATAAATGTCATTAATGCGAGGGGTACTCTCACACGCCATTGCCCGTAACGGAATGTGGTAGAGAGAGAAACAAGAGAGAGTAAGAGCTAGAGGTGAGAAAACTTTGCGTCAGAAATTCTGTGGTAGGGGCTAAAATAATGAAAAAAAAAAAAAGGAATCCAGAGTTTTTCTCTGCCAAGGCGCAGAGTTTTTTTGTTTTCTCGGCCAGAGCGCCAGAAAGGGCATTTGCGGTATTTTACTAGTATTCATATCAGTTAGTTTGGTTCGTTGAGGAAAAAAACAATAAAAAATCTTTTTCTATTGGCCATTGCCTCATTTTTCCACGGTTCTTATAAGCGCGTGTTGAGCACAAGACTGGGGATTGGTTGGTTTTGTATAAGGAGCGGTCGAGTGAAGGACAAACCGTTGTTCAAAAAGGTAAAAGATTTCACTGAACTTCAAAAGCAAATGGCGACATAGATGTGAAATGACGGTTTCACCAAGGAGCTGGCAAACGTCTTCACGAGAAGATGCTCGCCTATTTTAATTTAAAAAATAAACAATAAAAAAATAAAAATGTGTAGGCTACCGAGCGGCGCCGCTGGGCAGTTGAGACTGAATCATCAGAACAGATAAGCTGCATTACTTTACAGAGAGATTATTTAATTTTGGAATCCTTTGTGGGGCTGGGTCAGGTTTACGCATTTCTTTTATCGGAATTAACTAGATGCTTGATTCAAGGGACAGGTGGACGAATGGAGTGGGACTGGGGGATTTGGTTGGAGAGATTGTGGTCCGTTTAGTTAGCCGGTTTATAATAGGATGGTTTTGAAATTTGTAGTTTCAATATGTGGTTTTTAAAACTTGTGTTTTTAAACAATAATTTTAAATTCATGTTTAAAATGTAAAAATTTATACAAAAAAACTAAAAAAGCTTTTTAAGAAGAATTATATAATAAGATATAAAAATTTACCTATTAGTGGTATGCAGTTCAAGATTATTATATCTTCGTTAGATTGTGTTAAAGTTCTATAATTTTTTTAGTTACACATAATACAATTTGTGTATGGAGTAAATTGTCCTAATGGTCTCTAATCAATTTAAAAGGTGATTTAATGGTCTTTATTTCTTTTTCAGTTGAAACAACTTGGAACTCAAAAAATGGTATAAAAGGACAAACTTAACTACCGTGTGTCATGAAGTGTACTCCTCTTTTTTTCTCTTTTTGTATGCTCTTTGCTAGGGTTTCTCAAAACTCCCGTGAGGTGTGGCACCGCCCCCTCTCAATAGGGGCCCAAAGCCCGATGCCACCTTCGGGCGAGCTGCCGAAGCTTGGATCCGCGAAAGGGGAGGCTATGTAGAGACCAAGGGGAAGGTTTCTATGCCGACGAGAAAGGAGGTGGTTCTAACGACTGGATTGAGGTGTGGCATGGGGGCTCAACACTAATATGTGGGCTGAGGCTCAGATGTGGCCAAAAGGGGAAGGCAAACTAACTCGTGGGGAAAAAGGATGGTTAGGGCTGGCTGGGCATCAGCTACAGCCAAAGAAGTAGGGTAGCATCGTGGTGGAGGCGGCACGGTTTGGAGCTCGGGTCAGACTGCCAAGGTGGCATTGGGATAGGTCTTGGAGATTGGACCAAGCAGAGACCGAACGGGGCAAAGGGACCACCAGAGTTGGGGTGTTTCGTCCAAGTTTTTATTGTTTTTATGTTTGTACTGTTTTTGTTTTCCTATTATGTATAAAATTAAGGAGGTGATCTCCTTGCCTCCTAGCGTGATTTGGTTTGCATACCCATTAATTAGCAGTAGGGAGTCTGGCTTCTATTGGCTAGAATTGTATCTAGGTCAGAGTATGAGTACCCTCATTTAGGTGTTAGCAGTTTCAATCGATTGGCTTCATCTATTGACAATTTTGGAGATTAAAGTCAAGCTAATGAGCTTCTTTAGTAGTGTTGAGCAGGAGCGGGTTCTCCTTATGGTTCTCGACATCGTCTTTTATTTCTACGTTATAATTGATAAATTAGTGGATCCATTCGTTATCTGGGATCCTTGGTGCTCAATAGGCGGCTATTTTGAATCTTTGCTCGTACTACCTTTTAGTTAAATGAAGATTCAATTCCTTCAAAAGAAAACTAACATGCGTCTAATTTCTCTATTTTCTTGACCACGTGCCAGTCACATGATCATTATTTATTTCAAAATGACCAAAAGCACCCATGAGTAAACTACCATTTAACAAAAACTAAAAAACAAAAAATAAATCATAAAAAACAAAAGCAAAAACAAAACAAAATAAACAAACAAACAAATTAGAAAACTCATCTTCACCAACTCCAGCCAACCAAACCCAAATCTCCCACCTTCCTTCCCACCCATCGAACTTAGATAAGCCGAGCTCCCTAATTCCTCCATCTTCCCTAAACATAGAAACAAAAAATATATATATAAGATTCATGTTGTACACCAACGTGACTTCAAGCCCTTGTTTAAAAGATAAATAACAAAAAAAGAGCATTTAGCACCAAAAAAAAAAAAGGCAATAATAAAAACCAATGCCAATAAGAGAAATCAATAACAAAAAATAGTATTCAAATAAATAAAACTACCTTAAAACCATCTCAATCAAAGAAATTAATAACTATACAAGCTTTCCTTTATTTCTTTGTATTTGACCTCTTGCTAAGCACATTTTAGGTCTCTTCTTAAACTTAAAGCACTTAACGAAGTTGCGGTTGGTGTTGCTTCTCTAATGAGACCTCACCTCTAGCACCATTCAGGTCGATGGGAAGTTGTGGAGGGAGGAGGAGCTGGTGGAGAGAGGGAGACAACAGAGGGGGTAATCGGAGATGGTGAAGAAGAAGAAGAAGAAGAAGAAGAAGAGGAGGAGGAGGAGAAAGACAGTGGGGGGCAATAAGGTGTCGAGGTTGGTTGCGCCAGAGGGGGTGGGAGAGAAGGGGTCGTACAGGGTTTTTTTTTTTCTTTAATAATTCCTTTTTTATGTTTTACAATCTTTAATTTAATTTAGTTTAGTTTTTTTATTTAAAATATAACAAAAGTTTACTATTTTACTAGAATACCTTGATATTTAGCAATGTACTTAAGATGTGACCGAGAAAAAAGAGAAATTAGGCGAACATCAATTAAATTCCTCCTTTTTACATTCTTTTTTTTTTTTTTTTTAAGTCGTTTCAACTAAAACAAATTAAAACTATCAAGTCATTTCTTAAATAGATCGAAAACCATTTGAACAATTTACCCTTTTTAGATTATTAAATAGTTGAGAGATGTACAATACCAAATGAGTTATATATATAAATATAGATACCTTATCACAAAATTACTATTTTCTACCTATCACTATTCACTCACTACTTTAAAACAAAGAAACAAAATAAGAGCAAGCTATCAATTTTGTCCCTCTTAGCTGTAATCCCTTTTAGCTTTGTGTATTCTCTCATAATTTTTTCTTCTCAAAGTAATTTAGACCTCTACGCCTTTTAATTTACTTTATGGTGTTGTAGAAAGTGTGATTTAAATCAATTTTCGTTTAAAATACTATAACATATAAAAGTTTACACGATAGTTTATTTTTTTTGATATTGTAGTATGTAAAAGTTGTATACTCTAATAATCAAAATTTTTAGTTAAAACTAAGATTGCTAAGCACGTTACATAGCATTAAGAAAGCCATAATACATTGTAGCAACATTAATTTAAACAAACCTGTTTTTTTTTTTTTTAAATTTATGTTTCAAATTGACATTGATAGAATGTTTTAAAAAGTCAATTTAAACCAATAGTTTATAATATATAAAGATATATATATATATATATATATTTTGTAACAAAATAGTTTGTTTGGTTTGATTCTTTGTTCCCAACCCGGCATTAAGGGGCAGTTGTGCTAGATTTTCCAAAAAACAAAACACATGGGCTAGGGTGGAATGGAGAGGTGTTGGTCAACTATCCAAAGGAGGCGTCGTCGTTGAAGTGTCAGCAAAGCAAATTCACCGCCTTGGCAGTTGTCTAGTTTGTCCCTTGGCGAGGCCATTTTCACTGTTTCTAAACACTGCAATGAATGGCACAGAGCCAGCCAACAGACATGTCTGTCGACGCTGAAAAAGAAGGAGGACCAGCTTCGTCCATAAACATAACTTATTTTTCTGAAATCTTTCGTACAACACTTGTCTGTATATATAACCGCACCCACTTTCATAACACACACTGTATATAAATTCGCCTCGGGCCCAACTCAACTCGGTTTGTCGAACCCAAGCAGTGCCACTTTATTGCTTACAAATCCCGACCAGCTACCATGGAAACGTGAATTGAATTGCCGCCAATCACTCATAATGTCTTTGGTCAGACAGAGAGGCCCAGCAAATGCTTTACTTGCCAAATTTCTGAGGTTAAAATTATAAATGAGTTGTTATCTTTTTTTTTTCTTCCGATTAAATAAGTTGTTGTTGTGTGTTTGAAAAGATAATTGAAACTATTAAATTATAACCAAAACACTTTAACATATACAGTGATGGAGACAGGGGTAGAGGGCCACACTTTTATCTTTTATTTTTTTACATATAATAGTTTTAATTTTAATATAATAGGTACGTGTGTGAATTAGACTTGATTCTTTTAAATTTATAGTTCTTTACGTGTTATTATAATCTTCATTAAAAAAGAAAACTTTGGCCCCTATCAATAAATTTTGCTTTCGTTATTTAGTTTGTAAGAGCTTTATACTATAACAATTAAAACTAATAAATTAAAAAAACGTTCGTAAATACATGCGTTATCAATGTCCATCGGTTTGGACGTTAAAGGAGGTACCCCAAACAAAAAGTAGTGCACGAAGTTATATATAATTAAAAAGAAACACTTTTTCTTAGGAGTAATATGAACAAATAACTGGTAAATTGTTGTCTTTCAATTATTAAATCTGCACAAGAAAATAATTTTGATAAAAGCCGACAATTTGAAAACATGGGTTGTTGGTATAGGTACTCAAATGGACAACATGATGTTCTTACAAATGCTTTCAATGTCTTTGGCTACTTTCATTTTGCTTAGAAAGAGTCATTTTGTGTTTAATATATATATATATATATATATAGTTGTTTATATTTATATTTATATGTGTGTGTGTGGCAGAGATAAACACAGTAACAGAACATAGAATTCCGGACAAAAGAAATCGTAAATGCAGCATGGACCACACGTTTTTTTTTTTTTTTTTTGAAATGGTGTTTTTATTTCATGCAGGACGGTGGATAATTTAATTGAGCTGGAATATGTATAAGAAATAAAGAACGTCTCGGCCCCTTTGTGCCCTTATTTTATAATTTTGCACTTCGTGAGTTTATAAATATTAATAAGGTGTTTGAAAGAGACGTTGAAACTAAAAATGTTAGTTTAAAAACTATAATGTATAAAAGTTTTACACTATAATAATTTTTTGTTTTTGTATTATAGTCGCTGAGAGATTTTCTTTTACACTTCTTAAGTTGATATATAATAAGATTAAGTTGATATATAATAAGAGAAAGTGAAGGTAAAAATTTTTTGCCATCTAATGGAGGGACTTTTTTTTTAGATTTCTTTACATTTACGAATACAAGCTTGTGTCATCTTACCATCTGAACGTTTGTGTCATAATATTATGTGATTTGAGGGACTTGAAAACTAACACGAGTTGCTATCAAATATTTGATCCAAGAACAAAAATATATGGGTTCATCATATGTCAAAAGGAGAAGAAGGTAAATAGAAATTTTCAGAGGAAATGCAAGTAAATAGCCAATTTTTTAATAAGTTTTACAAACAGTTGGATGCTAATAAATCAATAAATTTAAGACTTAACATTCCTATGCCATGAACAAATTTTTTATTTACCCCTAACTAGATTTGGTAAATCAAGGATTTAGGTGGATTCAACCCATGACAAAATTTCGTGAGAAATTCCCAATTAGCTATATTAATTATCAATATCTAGTTAGCATTTAGATAATATATATTTATTTCTTATATAATAGACTCACTTACAAATCTTCTTTTAAAATTCAAATGTTCATTTACTACAAATTATAATAAATAGGCTATTTGTTACCTAAAATATTTAAAAATAAAGTATTCATTGCGATTTTTCTAAATTAAATATATCCATAAGTTATAGGTATGGGCCAGTTTTCTAGTGTCAGCGGGCCCTTTCCTCCATTTACATCAATGGCCCAAATGAAAATGTTTGGAGACGACAAGATGTTCAAACATTAGAAACTCAGGGGGTTCAATTTTGGTCATGCATTACCAAATTTGGCAATGATGAAACCATAGAAAAATATTGAAATAGGAAAAGAAAACAGAGAAAAGAAAGGTAAGTGGAATTGGATTTGGATTTAGATTTGGTTTTGGTTTTGGATTAATTCATTACCATGCACATGTAATTATGATAAATGGGTTTGACATTTTTCACACTATAGAAGTCGTGCACAACACCATGATTGCCAAGAGGCTAAAGTTAATTAGAGAAAATCATGCCTGCAGATACGTAAGCAACAAGTCAAAGTCTTGAAATGATTTTGGTCTAGCCTAAACTAGCTATCTAAGTAAACACAAGGATTTACAAACACATCATGATGTTATTGCCATATTCCACCTAGTGTACGATTGTGTCACTTTTTTACTTGGGAAGAAAACACATGGGTCGAACCAAGACCAAGATGTCGAAAGAAGTAGTGTTTGACCACTAACTAGATTTTTTTTTCCTTAAAAAAAATATTACGTAGAGATTAACCGGAGCATGTTTAGATTGCTAATTTAAATTCTGTAAAAGAAAACAATATTTCAAAATAAGTTTACATTGAAATTTTTTAAAAAAAACGTTTTAATCTCTGATTTAAACTACTAGTTTGTCTTGAAAATAATGTAATAATTTAAATTCTATAAAATAAAACAATATAACAAATTTTTTCCTCTTTTTTTTTAACTGCTAAATAACACAAGATTATTTGTACACAAACTGGTTGTGCTTTAATTAACTAAAAGTTGAAAGAAGTGTGTTTGACCACTAACTAGTTTTTTTTTTTTCACTCTTCTTTTTAGAGACTAATTTGAAGGTATTTAGATCATCAGTTTGAATTGCTGATTGGTACTGAAAACACTGTAACAGTTTAAATTTTATAAGAGAAAATATTGTGTCAAAATACGTATGGATCAATGATTTGAACTACTAGTTTATATTGAAAGCAATAAAACAATTCAAAGTTTATAAGAAAAAACATAATAACAAATCCGGTTTGAATTAAAAAATTTTCTGTCCAAACAAGTTAATCAAGCAACACAAGGTTATTGTTATGGAGACTCATTGTGCTTTATTCCATAACCCATTCCATCTCACTCAAAAAACTTTACCAAATCTTCCACATGCAACCCACATCCTAATATTTTATCCATGTACATATTTTCATACTTGCTATTTTTTTATTTACAGACTGTGCATGCTTATCAAATCCCCATTGTCTTGCATTATGGGCAAACTGATAAATGTCAGGAATAGGATTATGACTGCAAAAGCAGATAATTTGGAATATGATTTAAATAAAGGCCGGAATCTGAATCTTATATGGGATGTGATTAGGTACGAGATTATGTGGGTATTTTAAACCATGGCTGCAAAGAGCTTATGATATGAGATGTATATCAAGCTTGTCCTGGCAATCCTTTTAAATTATTGTACATAAATACATATGCATTCATCTGGTTCATATTGGTAAGTGTGTGGAATCAACCTAGTTTTAATTTAAGTCATTTATTATAGATTGTCCTAGTTTTATAATTATTGGGGTTGTTGGTTTTTGGAATTAGGGTTAGAGAGATAAATATAGAGAAAGACGACAATTAAGTGAGTGATTTCTTTTCTAATTTTCTTTTTTTTTTAATCATAGTATACTTTACCATGCGTAATTAAAAATAGGCGTGTAGCTTTCATATTAAAAGTGAATTATTATAAATCTTGATTGTATTTATTTGTTTTGTTTTGTTTGTACATATATGTACAATAGACACAGACGCAAGAAAAGATACATAATTGAGTTAACCAAATTTAGTTGGGGACATTAGTTTGATTGACCCATTAGCCATCTACGATCATATGAACCTAACTTTTTCTCATTGGTATCTTTCTTGATGAGCTTTATTGCTTTTAAGCTAAACTTTCTTGAACGAAATGACATCTCAGGTTTGAGCCTAATCTTGAGATCATCAGGTCAGCTCTACCCCCAGCCATATCCCAAGTTAACTTTTATATCATTAATTTTGTAGGAATTATTCAGGTTCAAATGTAAAGTAAACATTACAAGTAACCCACGTAATTCTACGTTCAAAAACTTATAAAGTGAAGTATATAAAGTGAAGTAACACTTTATAAGGGAATATCTTTTTGGAGAGATTGATAATATGTAAATCTAAATCTTATTTTAAGCTCGCACATACACGCTGCATGACGTGGGCAATAAGGCTATAGAAGCACAGTTATTAAATGCACTCGGTTTGTAGACGTGGCCCTGTGTCATGTGGCATCTAGAGAAATAAAAGTTTATCTTTTTAAATTTGAATGTAAATTTTTTAAATTTAACTCAAATTTAATTAATTAATTTAATTCTTTTGAAAAATCAGTGTGAAATTCTAATTTGACTCGCCATACAGGTTATAACTTTCCTGAAAAGTGGCATTTATTTCTTAAAAGATGTTTTAAAAGGTTGTCTTGTATTTATAAAATAGAACAATGTGATTGGAAATATTATTTGTTTTTCACCTTTTTTTAATCTCTCATGCAGAGAAATACATTGTTTAAAATTCTTTGTGTTTTCCTCCTTATTGCT
>CAMOHE010039717.1:0-38637 GCA_946598075.1 Artocarpus hirsutus
AGTAGAGCGCTCGTTCATAATAAGATTATGAATTAACTCTTCATTAGAGAATTATTGGTACTCAAGAATAAAGATATAATAAGAGAGGTAAATGAAAATTGAACCTAGCTCTTATTATGAACTATTTATGAAGGACTGACTTATATGTAATGATTATATCAATGGATTACTTGCTAATTTTCTTTGAG
Source organism: Artocarpus hirsutus (assembly GCA_946598075.1). Classification (NCBI taxonomy): domain Eukaryota; kingdom Viridiplantae; phylum Streptophyta; class Magnoliopsida; order Rosales; family Moraceae; genus Artocarpus; species Artocarpus hirsutus. The sequence continues at coordinate 189 of CAMOHE010039717.1, forward strand.
TAATTTTACTATAACTTCAAGAGTTCAGTTTCAGGTTTTTAGTAGAGTAACACTGAAACTAATAAATTTGACACATTAATTGAAGAGTTTGATTAATTGTCAAATTTATTGGAGTTTGGGTTATAGGTCCATAAGTCCGCAATGCCACATCTGTAACACTATATTGGATTTATAGATAGAATGAATTATACATATTTAGTTTAGAATTATTGAATTCTAAATTAATTATTTCACACTTAAATTATTAATGTGACACAGAAAAATGTTCTCTATGACACAAAATGTAATGTAATAAATGTTGTCACATTTAACTGAGCATTAGTTAGTTAATTAATTAATTAATTGATTGATTAGTTTTAAAATCTATTCTTAAATAAATGTGATTTATTTTTGAATTTAGATTTAGATATATATATATATATATATATATATGGTTTTGAACCAAATCTTTATATATATATATATATATACGATTTTATAATATATTAATATATATATTAATATAAACAAACGTAAATTATTTACGTTTTACTTTATATATATTATATTGTATTGCATGAAGTTTACGAGATATATATATATATATATTAAAAAAAAAACTATGAACTTCACGAAGTTCACGAGAGATATATATATATATATATTAAAAAAAAGGAAAAGTGAACTTAACGCTTACTCTTTTATATATATATATATATATTAAAAGTTAATAGAATCACCTTTAAGTGATTCGGGAAAGAAAGAAAAAAAAAAAAAGGAAGGGGAAAGTAAAAAGGTTAGAATCATGCAAAATATATACTTTTCTTATATATGTGATATGGTAGTTATTTCAAATTGAAAGTTAATTGAAAAATAACTAATTGCTTAGATATAAAAAGAAAAAAATAACAGTTATCTCAAGAGTTTTTTCATTCACGTAACTTTTGCGAAATACTCAGAAAGAAAAACTGAGAGTTCTTATCTGAAAAAAAGGTCAGCTATCTCATGTGTTGAGTACATAGCAGATTCAGAAAAGTGTGAGAAAAATTCATTTTTGCAGTTTGATGCCCACTCGTCTTTCTATTGGTGTGGAGGCTTGGATTAGAAGATCGTGGTGTCAAAGAGGAAAACTATGATACCCTGATAGTCTTCAAAAGGTTAGTAAAATTCCTAAAGCTTTCTATTAATAATTAAATTTATATATCTATTCCCGATGAACAAAGTTTTTAGAAAATTTTTATTTGTCAATAATCTGTTCCTTCTGCTACGTTTCATATTTTAATTCCAACATCTAGATGTTTTGATATTTCTTAGTTTATTTTATTCTGTGTTAATTTGTAATTATTGACTTTATATAAGTTTATATAGCTATGATAACCTTCTATTAACTAACATTCCCACAAGTCGAATTTCTATATTCACCAACGCATGGTTAAGTTTGAAAGGAAGATAACAGCTCCTCCTAGTTATAAGCTAACATGATCTAATTCGTATAATATGTATTAATATATTGAATAAATCTTTTATATTTTAACATAATATTAAATCTATGCACTAACCAACTAACAAAAACTGAAAGTTGACTTTTGTACGCAATTATATTATTATCAATTTAAAAAATCTATTAATTTTAGAAAATTTGATAGTCGTAAATAATTTATTTACAGAGTTCATTGATGGCGCTTACCGCTCTCTTAGTTTATAAATGTAGACACATTCTTGAACTGTTAAATCTATGTATTAATCATTCTCTCTTTTAACTATTCAGGTGCTTGATTTTCAATAATTTACTTAGATTGTATGATCGTCATTGCATCTTATTCAAACAAAATGTGTTTTCATCCCTACACCCTCTCTTTTTCAATATAGCGCATTTGTGATTACTTTCTATAGGCATTAACATTCCAAAGACCTTGTCACTCGTGACTCTAGAAAAGTCTCTAAACGATCTCATCTATCTATGAACCAATTACTATGAAAAGAACAGGCGAGTGGAAATCATATTCATCAACTTCAACCACTGAAATTTAGCCAGTCACATTGATACTAGTAGGGGATAGACCAAGACTAACCAAACCAATATAATTCTATGCAAACATTAATTTAACATTTGTTTCACCATTTTGCACCAGTCTACACGGCAATTGTATTAGACTGCAAACTGTTTTCGGATTGATATTAAAATTAGTCTTTGATACAGTCTACACGGCAAAGATATAAACTCGTTTCGTTTGTTTATGTAATTAGTAGAAATTAGACCAAGCAATTTATTTAAAAAAAAAAAAACTTGGGACAAAAGGGATCGACTTTTCTGCACCCGATGTTATCCTCCATTTTATGGCCCAAAATGATGCCGACCGAATGGGTGTTGCTTTTCTACAACCATTTAGCAAAAATACACGGAAACATGGTAAGGGTGTAATTTACGTATATAACAAATATTTTCTAAAAACTTTCATAAAACATGTTATAGAATATAGCAATTTAATGTTTGATAAATATACATATAATTTATCATTACTTAGTAAAAAAACAAAAAAAGAGGCCAGAAATCTTTATTCAAGAATTAGTTCTCTAATCGAAATCACTATCTTTCTCGCATAGTTCTCGGCATAAATCGAATGGACTTATCGAATGGACTTGTGGGCATAGCAGAGAATTTGTGTTTCTAGAGATATGATTCATTAGTTCTAGAACAAGCAAATATATGTGGTCGTATTAAATAATATAAAGATGAGTTAAGTGTTGTTCCCATGAGAATTGATTTTAATGAATTTGTTATTAATTTTCTACTTATTTGGATTAATATTTATTCATTATTTTATTTTTTTTTTTTTGCAAAATAAGAAAGGGGATTTGAAATTGACTAAATTACTCAAAAGAGCTAAAATAACTAAACTAAATAAATAAAAGAAAACAATCAAAATTAGAATGCAAAATAAAATGATAATTGAAATGCAAATTAAAAAATAAAATGATAATTGAAAGTGACAATAGCGAAATGAATTCAAATTAAAATATCAACTATAAATAAATAAAATTATAACAAAATGGTAATGCTGGTTAATTATTTATTCTCTATCGTTAGACATTAATTTTTAGAATTATTTTCAATTTTTTTTGTTGAAATTACCAACCATAAATAGCAACAAACTCTGCTATCTTGATCTTTCCTTACTTTGGAGTTTAGCAAAATAAGTTTTTTTTACTAAATTTTGTTCCATTAAATAACCTAGAACAAGTTTTCTAGATTCAATATAATGGAAGCATTAAGTTGAGAAAGTTAGGTTGATTTAAGCAACAAACATACAAGCTTTACATATTCAACTTAGGTTATGTTTCACATCATAATCAAACAAAAACCTCTTGCAATTACAGAGCACAAATTTCTAATACTGGTTAAAAATACAAGACAATTACATATCTAGATTTTTAACATAACATTAGGCGATTTTCTAGTCTTATTTAGTTGCGCACCCAATTTAACAAGAAAATAACCATAAGCATTAATTATAGTTAAACATAAACAATCTCAAATTGAAAACTTGGAAAATAATTCATACAAATAGCAATATAATTATGTCCAAGGCTTTGAAATCACCTTTAATTAAAAATAAATTTAGCTAGGCATAATTGAAAATAATAAAAAAAACTTAAAAACTATCAACATTTGCAATTTAGGAGATTGGCCCTATTTGAAGAATGGTGATGGTCTCCAAGAATTTGCTACAGGAACATTCTTGGATTCCTCCTCTTTTCTCTATTTCTCGCTATTTTTCTCTCAAAATTCTGAATGCTAATTGACTTTCTGAAATAAAACACTGATGGAAGAATCAATGAATTGAACTGAAAAAATGCTACCTTTTATAGGCTAACTCGTGTGATTCCTTTCAAAATTTGATATATAAAACACAACGGATTCACCATACTCTTTGCATGGGCAGCAACATAATTTAGCCACAATCTTCAAGTTGATGGAGTAGTTGAATATAATTGACCTGCGTTCATCAATTCAAGATCAATGTATATATGTTTTTCTTCCTTTTCTTCCTTTCATTGGCAACTCTTGAGGATGAAAAATTGGGTTCATGATTCAGTGCTTCACAGCTTATGGGAGGATACAAGTGCAAAATATGGGCGTTGGATGCGTGAAATTTAACTCCATCATGCAGCTAGAACTGAGGGGCTCGCTTGGGACATTCTTTATCGTTTATTAGGTCTTCAGTCATGATCTTGGACGGCCGAGATTGTGAGCTCTAGTGCAATTGCTCATAGCAAATTAGGGACAGCACTGATAGCCCACATGGGTGGGCCTTGTTGTCGAGGCTAGGCTTTGCAGCTCTGTCTCAGCTCAGCTTCATGCACATCTTTGGGCATGGTTTGGTGCGGCTTAGTGGTCGGCTTGGCTCATCTTTGGGTGGCTCAAAAGTGGCTACCCACTACTTTTTGAAATTAATTCTTTTGCCCTAAAGCTCTTTTCCTTGCCTTTTTTTCTTTCATTTCTGCCCCAATCCTATCAATCCTTGCAAATTAGCCTAACAAAAATAATTATTTTTCAAGACAGAAATCACTAAACATAAGTAATTATTATTACACTTTTAACACAAAACTAAATTAAAAAAAAATCAAGAACACTCTTTAAGCTAAAAATCAAAACATAATTAAGCTTATGAAATTGAAACATATTTTACAAAAACAAAGCAATTAATACTTAAAAACATTCCTAAAGATTACAAAAAAAAAATAATTAAATGATAAAAACATGGAATTGGACATATTTTACCGAAGTCGTACTAAAATGCTAGAAACATACAAAAATACTTAATTAGAGGCTTTAACAAAAAATAAAATGTTAATTAAATTATTTCAAACTCATGAGCACGTACATTTTTGCATGTTATCTAAATACCTCTAAACTTAACATTTTGCTTGTCCTTGAGCAAAAGAAAAGAAAAACTAACAATGAAAACACACAAGGACATATAAATGGTGAGTTGATGAATTTATAGGCCTTAATATATAGCTCAAGAAAGGCTCCAAACATAATGAATGTGTAGAATTCAATTGAAATATCGACTCTAGCTTACATAGATCCTCTGAGTGCGCATGTGAATAATCAATTACACTTAGTTGCCATAGCCTAGATTTGTTTATGCAAATCAGTGATTGAAGTCAGATCTCTAGTGAGGGAATTAGAGCTCCATAGGATTGTCTTTCATATATTTCTCCACTAATATAGGAAACAAAATGCTTAAGAACCATTAGAACTTTATCAAGCTTGTAATGTATGGCTAGGGAAAGGGGTAGTATCTTTGGATACAAGTGAGATTCAATTCACCCATAAACATATTCATCTTTCACATACCTTCTAATGAGCACAAATCATCATCTCAAACATAAAACACCCCCAAACTTGAACTGTGCCCTCTTTTGTCATCCATATTTATTCATCATCATTTTTTTGTTATTTTCTTTTTTTTTTTGAAAACTTATGGATATCATAAGTTTTAATAAAATAGTGGTACAAAACAATATATCGCAACACCACCCTTCCTCTTATGTACAAGAATAGACTTCAAAATGTGTCACATGATAACCAACATACTTATGGACGAAGGGTTAAAAAGGATAGATAATAAATAACAGCCAAATTATAATTAGTGGGTGACAAAAAACAAGGGAAACATAAGGCTCAAGAGGTGACTAGGGATAAAATATGTATCACATGGTAAGCTTAAAAAGGCTCGAACGGTCCAAAGATGGTATAAATTATATCCTTAGTGTCATGCAACCCAAGATTTCGTCTCGAGAGATAATCAAACAAGTTAAAGAGTTTGTGAGATTTTTTTAAAAATTACAAAATTCACATAAACATTCTCTAAGCTTATAAACAACTAAGTGGTCTTCGTTATATACAGTTAGTGTTCAAAGAAATCTAAGCAGAGTAGAGCCAACAAATGAATCAAGTGCACATAACACAACGTTTATCATTTTTTAGGAGCTATACACATTTTAAAACAAGTTCTATCATTGCCCTTAGACATCAACTCAAAACACAAGTTTAATTTTTTTTTTAAACAAAACCAAAAGAAACAAAAAGGTAGAAAATTTTGTTTAAAAATTTTGAATTTTTGATTTTTGATTTTTGATTTTTTTAGTGCCATACCCCCAAAGTTAAATTGAACAATGCCCTCAATGTTTAGAAATAAAGAGAATATTAAGTACAGAGGACTTAATTAATCGGTGGAGGTTTGATGTTTACAATTTTTTAGAAGAAAATGGATGTAACATCCGTTATTTTAATGGGTATAATTGTGTAAAACATAATGTATAAAATGTGTCGAATTGAAATTTTACTGTATCTAAAATTTACAGAGTTGCTTTTGCTATTCTATTTATTTACGAAAATATCATATTGGCATTTTGTGTCAAAAGTCTCCAAAGGAGACAACCCTTACCTACTTCAACCTGCCCTGCCCCTTAATCATTTTCTTCTTTTCTATTTAGTCTCAATTTCTTTCCTCCCCATGACTCACCTCACATCCCCCTGCTCCTCCTTTCTCTTCTCTCTCTTTACTTTTCTTCCCTGGTGAAACCAAGTCAAAGAAGAACCAAAATCAAGCAAATATTTCCAAAGTTGTTTTCTCACAAATATCCACAAACAATTTCTCACAAACTCATAGATCAAGGAAGCTTAGACATTTTCAAGATCAAACAACATTTTTGAACTTACTTTTGAGGTAAGCTTTTCAAAAATTTAAAACTTAGATTATGATTATGTTTTGAGTATAAAAATCTATGGAAATGAGTTTATACTGTATAGAGATGATTTTACATTATTTATACATTGTTTCTGTGCTTAGAAGCTACTAGAAACCCAGGATCTTGAAGAAAAACTCAAAATTTGGATTTTGAGTTCTTTGCGAAAAAATTTCCAAGTGTGTCTTCCATAAAAACTACATATTGTCTTCCCAAACACTACATGTAGTTTTTCATAGAGACTACATGTTCCTTTTCCAAAGGGAAATTTAATTTTAAAAAAAATGCTGGATTTTATGCTTCAAATCGAGTTTGAACCCACAACATAAGGGAGGAATAAGAAAAATCAAACCTCTAGGTTAAATATTACTATCTAATAACTTATGTTTTGGAAATATTAAATATTTGTCTATGAAGTTTGTAATTTCAGATAATTTTATTTTAATGAATATCAACTTTTTAATTGTTTTATTTCTAGATATTTTAAAATTGTATTATTTATTTCAAAAATCTATTCCAACACATTTTGTACCAAAATAAAATTTATATGTTTTTATTTTATTGTTACTTTATTTATTTCATAATTTACTAGAAGTAAGTTGGAAAAATTGATATTTATATTTTTAGCATATTAATAATTATGGCATGCTAATAAAAAATAAATGGTAAATTGACATAATTATAGATTAGAATTTAAGTTAAGTATGGTTACTTTTATATGTGTTAGGATAACAACGTACTTGGAGCTTACGTGGTGAACTCAATTGTGTAAGCTAAAAGTTATTAAAGGATTATTTGTAGAGAGGTAGGGATTCTATTACTTATCTTTTTTGAGGTCTTGATTAATTAAAATTTGTTCTTTACATTACGAAATATGTATATTGTATTTTGTACGTATATGGATATTACTCTTGACACAATAATTTGAAACTCATCCTGTATTATATAGCAAAAATAAATTGATTTGACATGTATTGATATAATTGAGCAGCATGATTTGGAAATATTGACTCTATACATAACAAATGATTATAGAGGAATGATAAGACTTGAAAAGGGCGACAATTATGTTCTTGGGCACGAACACCCTAAAAGGCAAATAAGGGGAAAGTAATGATACTCCCCTAGGTCGAAAGTCCCATAACACACATATAAGAAATGTCCGACACTCTTGGAATAATTATAGAGTGGAAAAGTTCACCCATTTGGGTTTTAATTGAGTAGAATGATAAGATACTCCTTTGAAATATGGATACCTAGAAACATTGATGAATCATGATATATATATATATATGTATATGTATGAAACTTGGTAATGATTAACGTAAGGTATCCATAAGATATGATCATAATGGATCTCATAAGATGAATAATGTTGAGAACTTGCTAACCATGCAAGTGTTGATATAGTAATTAATAAAACCTGAAGGTGAGTAATGGTATTTCTTTATGGACATGTCGATGCACATTTGTATTATTTTTATCTCTTGGGTGGAGTTCAGTGTAACCTGTCCAACAAGAAGTAGATGACAAAATTGTTTGTGTCATGTCAAAATATCTTAGCTTATTTGCATCTCATTTAAACATGTAAAATTAGTAACAGTTGTGTTAAATTGTTTAGTTACTAGAAACTGTATTATGATAATAATGACTGTATTTTAATACTTGGTGCTACACTAAGACTGTGGAATGTTATTTAAAACATGAACTTGTTTTCTATTTTATTTCAAAGACCTATGGGCAATGTTTGAAAATTTTAAAATGATATTGTATAATTTTTTTATACTTACTAAATATTACTTACCCCTACATAGGGTTGTTATAATGGAAAAATGTAGAGACAAAATAAAAAGATAAAATGGAAGATAGTAAAAGAAATCAAATATGTTATAGCGTGCTCTCTATCTATTAGGCTACCTCCCAATAAGCGCTTGGTTTAGTGTCTCAACCTGACACAAACTTGCTTCATTCATGAACGTAAGTTGGCTTATCAATTGGTACCTCATCTTGCTTCATTCATGAATATAAGCTCGCTCATCAAAAGGCATTTATCGGTAAGCAAATGTCCCAAATGGGAAGTATATGTTGTCCTCTCTTAGTCCTCCAATATGACGACAATTTAACTATAACCTGAGTAACCTTCTAGAAAACACTAGTGAGAATGACCGGCTAACCTTTCAAGCATTTGATCGATGAGTGTTAGAGAAAATTGGTCCTTGTGAGTTGTCGCGTTAAGCTTTTAGTAGTCAATGCAAGTACGTTACCCAATTTTAACTCAAGTAGGGATTAGCTCATTATCTTCATTTTTCACTACACTGACCTCGAATTTCTTTGGTATAACTTGAATCGAGCTCACCTACTTGCTATCTAAAATGGGGTAGATCACCCCAACATCTAGAACCTTTAGTATCTCATTCTTTATAACTTCCATCATAGGAGGATTCAACCTACATTGAGCCTCCATCATTGGCTTCGATCCTTTTTCAAGTAGGATTTGATGCATACACATAGATGGACTTATGCCTTTAATGTTGGTAGTAGTCCATCCAATTACCGTCTTATGGTTTCTAAGAATTCAAATAAGGTTCTCCTCTTGTGTTGGTGTGTGATTCTTGGCGATGATGGCTAGATATGTTTCTTTTTCTCTCAAATATACATATTTCAAGTGATCTAGGAGAGGTTTCATTTCTAGTGTTGGAGCCTTTATGATAGAAGGTGGAAGTTTCTTATTGGTTAATGGCAATTCAATATAAGAAACATCATACCTTTGTTTTTGTGGCAGAGATTCCAAACTTCCCATAGCCTCCTCCATTTCTTCACTCAACAGCAAGTCCCGTTTTTTATTCTTAAGATCAGTCATCTTGAAGTTCTTAGTGATAGAAACTTCTAATCCATCTCTACCAGTAAACTTAAATATTTCTTATCCAAAAGTGTCAATCAAGTCAACTGCAAAAATTCGAATGCAAGTCGCTAGCATACCTCATTGCTTTGAAGATGTTGAATTGAATTATTTCCCCGTCGAACTCCATGGTTAAGGCCCCGCCATGGATGTCTATCTTGGTTCGTGTGGTCTTTAAGAATGGTCTTCCTAATAAGATGGGTGTTAGGTTGGGGAATGATGTTGGACATGTATGCTGTAAGGAGTAAAAATGTAATATGTTTTCGTAGACATTTTTATCAATAAAGAATTTATTTATTATTCATATACCAAATTGTTGTCCTTTTAAGTTCATATTTATTGAATGTATGATAAACAAACAAAAGTCTGAGACAGTTGGTCTAAACATTTAGAATTAGGCATATGATTGACGGATTATGCAGAAGACATGATTCTAAAGGTGATGGTCTAAATCATAAGATCCATAATCAAGAGAATAAAGTTAGGTGCTGTATTCATGCAAAGATTGTTATGTTGTCTATATCTCTAACGGGAGATGGTTTATCTTGGCCATCGGAGGCGGACTCCGTGCATAGAAACATTGATGCATTGTCATAGGTGAAGATGTGTTGGATCAGGACATAAAGTGTAATTGATTTGGATTAATGATTCTGTCTCAGCAAATTAATTCACTTTAGACAATCATATGTGTTGTATCTTAATCTTGAAATGAATAATGAGTCTGTTATCTTAACTTATATCTTTTGACATACCAAAGGGTGATGTCCATATTTTATAATGGTGCACATACTAGTACGTTGAAGACATGACTTTTGATAGCGTAAACCTATTATTCATAGATACAAAATCTATAGCTCCTCTTTAGGTGTCGATGATATCCTCATATAAGCGTTATCCTGTAATTGGAAGACTAGAGTGCTTAACTATTGGGATACATATGTGTAACCAAATGGTATACTATCTTTGGATGGTAAGTTTTTCGATGGTGAGATAAAAGAATATAAGAGAAAAATAATCGGGAAGGTAAGACAAAATTTATTCTTAAGCCGATTATAGATATCCTATAGGGATATGATACATTATGATATATCATGGATACTTAGCTATTTGGGCTTCGTAATTTTGTATAGTGAGATTGCAGCTCTAAGCTTTTAGTAGAGTAGTATTAGAGTTGATAATTATGAAACATATATATGGGTTATTGGGTTTTATAATTATCGGGAGCTTGAACTATATGGTCCATTGGATTCCTTTTGCTAGCTCATAATAAATTCTATAACGATACAACGTGCTTTTGAAATAAATTCGTGACTTATGGTAAAGTATTAGATTGGCTGAAATTTGATAAGATCAGATAATTCATGTCTGTTTATCAGTTGAATTAATTTTGTGTAAATTAATTCAAGATAAACTTATTGAATTTTTAGGAATATTTATTTTCTTAGAGATTACATCAATATGACTATTTTAATCAGAAAACTTCTCTGTTAGGTTATTTGACTTAAAATTGAGGCTCTATCCAAAGAATCTCGGGTGGAAAATAAAAGATTTACAGGGATCATTTATAGTAAGTTCAATAGGCCAATCTTCAAGTTCAGCCTGTTGATGGAGTAAGTTTAGTAGGCCAATCTACTAGTTTGGCCTACTGATCGAGCGATAATCTAATTGCTCGTTTTTATGTGAGTTTTTCAGATATTGATCTAGATTTGAATTTTTGAGGCCTTATCTGATAATAACCAACCTGGGGATGACCTCTATAAATAGGGAATGAGTTTTTTAAGTTATTTAAATCAGTTGAGATATTAAGAGTGAGCACTTTAGTCTGTGAGTCTTTGAAACTCCGCTGAAAGCTATTGTTCACAAATCACGAATATTTGTTCTAGGTTTTCTCAATTGGTTGGAAGGTGAGTCATTGGGGAAAAGCTGTACGAGGTGTGCTCATATACATTTCAATCGTGGATAGAGAATAGCAAAGAAGACTAGTTGGTTGAGGCTCTTTTGGAACGTTCTTCTCTTCACAAATTGCAGGAGCTCTTCGGCATACAAGGTTAGTAAGATTTGATTAATTTATGCATATAGTGTGTTAAACTTGAGTTTTGAAAAAAACTCTGATTAAAAATTTTTAAATTTTTGTTGCGTACTTTTTTTCAACAATTGGAATTAGAGCCATAGTTTTTACATAAATTTACGAGTTTATGATTATGCTATATGAATAAATTATATGATCTTGATCTCTCCTATGCTTGAATTTAATTTTTTTTAGAGAGTTGGCACTCTAAGGTTTCTATATATTTATGTTGTCATGAGATTATATGGTGAATTTTTATTAATCAATTATGGTTGATTAAATTATTATTAAATTATTTTTTAATTAATTAATTTGTGCCAGTTATAGTTCCTTAGAGGTTAAAATTTGTATCTAGGCTTTTCCTGTAATTAGATGATAGACTATTATCACCATCTAGGAATTATTATTTAATTTTAAATTTGTACAAAATTTGAAATTAAATGATCATTCATAGAAGACGGATTTAGAAGATGAATGATAGCATTCTATAGGTATTTCTTTATGTCTCTAATTTTATGTTTTTGAATTGTTGAAAGTAAAATTGAAAGACTACATAAAAATTGTATTTTTTGGAAAACATGATTTTTACTTAGTCGGCAGGCCAAACCCTCAGATTAGGCAGGCCAATGGTCGTAGACTGGTAGGTTGAAGTTGTGGGATTAGTAGGCCATCCGCGACGCCAAAATTTTGATGGCTTTGGCAAAAGGCCAAACTTTCAAGTTTGGCAAGCCAAACCTTATGACCGGCAGGCAGAATTATGAGGATTGACAAGACGATGGGTCATGAAGAAGTGCATTTTTTATGGTTTTTTAGAAAAAAGTGCATTTTTTGGTGCATTTTTTATTTTATTTTTGGGACAATTCTGAGAAACATTAAATTTGGATATGACTGAAAATATGGAATATTTGATCTGTGTTGGATTAAAGACTTAAAGATGGATAATACATGGAAAATGATACAATTTGAAGATTCAAGGATGAAGAATTGATAATATGTTTCGATTGATCTCTTGTAATCTTTAATTTCTTTTCTCTAGGGTGGAACTATAATATTACGGCTATTTATTCTTATTTTGGTTGTGGCTTTGCATGATTGCTTTACTTGTCTACATTATGATTTGCTATGTATATTGATAACATGTCATATAGAATAGGGAGTGCCGCTCGTTAATAATTGCTCATGTATGTTCTTAAAATAAACCTTGATTTCAAAAGACTGAGTGTGAGAAGGTTTTTGAAAAGAGGACCTACAGCCTCCATTGTTGGTCCATAGGTAGCACATGGAGGTGTCGACCCTTAAAAAGGGACTTCATCATGTACCGGGTTAGAATTTCAAGAGGATAAGGTATTTTAGCATAATTTATTGTTACACACTCCTAGGTGATGATTATAAATCACGAATAAAATATTGAAAGGATAGTTATATACTCATGTTGATTTTATTATTAACCTCCCTTAGGAGCTTTGTTAATAAAATTAATGGCTAAAGAAATGATTATTAATATATGCTGGATCATATAGGTCTTTGATGGCATATAGGCAAGTCTCCCTTAGGCAACTTGTTGAATCCTGAATTGGGAATTATTGTTGTAAGGTTGTGATATTTTCAAGGTTTTAACACATAAACACACTTGTATGTTTACTTGATTGTGCTATCTTACTAAATTATGTTTGGTATATGATTCTTTATTGTAGATGTCTAAAAATGCTTCATCATCGATACTTGACAAAAACCAATTAATCAGTGAGAATTTTAATGATTGGAAATAGAACCTAAATAACGTCCTATCCTTTGAAAAACTGAAGCTTGTGCTCACAACACCTTGTCCTCCTAAGCCTACAGGAGATTCCAATAATGAGCAAATCCAAGCTTATGATCGCTGAAAAGATGCTAACGATCAGGTTTGCTGTTATGTTATGGTCAGCATGAATAACATGCTATAGGCTCAACATGAAGATTATGAGACTGTGAAGCAGATCTTGGATAATCTTGAAGACATGTTTGGAGGCCAGCCATAACAAAACGGCAAGGGGTACTTTGAAAACTTTTAAATTGCAAACAAAGACCAGGGACTCCTATGAAGGAGCATACGATGTTGGTCATGGATTACCTCGTTAAGACTCAAACCAAGGGAGCTGACATAGATGCTAAAACATAGATGACTACGGTTTTTGAGACTGTATCTATGGAGTTTATCCCATTTAGAGCTTCATTTAGTTTAAGCAATGAATGGGATATGACCTTGACTGAGTTGATGAAGCACTTATAGAAGTTCAAAAATCTAATTAGGGAAACCCCTACTAGTGGTAAGGCCAACTTAGCAGCTACCTCTAGTTCCAACCCTAACTCTAGGAATGAAAAGAAGCAATGTGCTAAGAATGGGAAGTTTTCCATTCCTACAAATGGAAAGAACAAGAAGAGGAAAAAGAAGAACCCAAAGAAGCTCAAGTGCTTTTTCTACAAGAAGGTCAGGCACATCAAGAAGAATTGTAAGGACTTCCTTTTCCAAGGAGATATGTGTGATCTTTGGTTATTGAAACTTGTTTGGTTGAGGAATCCAATGGTACTTGAGTCATAGATTCCAGAGTAACTAATCATGTTTGTGTTTCTCTACAGGGGTTTTAAGAAACAAGAAGTCTGTAGCATAAGGACTTCACACTTTAGATGGGCGATGGATCCTTAGTGTTGGCTGAAGCAATGGGAGATGTCTATCTTTATTTTGATAATTATAGGAATTTAGTTTTGCGAGATTGTTTTTATGTTCCCAAATGTAAAAGGAATTTAATTTTTATAGCTTGTTTATTTAAAGACTCTTATATAGTCTCTTTTAATAATAAAGTAATCATCTGTAAAAACAAATCTTTTGTCTATGATAGATGGATGCAAAACAATCTATATTTTATCAAACCTAAGATGGACTTACTGCTTAATACTAAGGTTAATGATAATAACTCTAAAAGACTTAAAACTTCTCACTCTGATAAGATTTATCTTTGGCATTTGCGATTAGGTCATTTTAACCTAAATAGGATTCAAAGGTTGGTAAGGGATAGACCTTTAAGTCACTTAAAGGTGGAATCTATACCACAATGTGATTCTTGTTTGGAGGGTAAAATGACCAAAAGACTATTTAGATCTAAGGGAAATAGGGCCGAAGGGGTTCTAAATTTATGCATAATGATTTTATAGACTTATGAACATTCGGGCACAAGGAGAGTATGAGTATTTCGTCACTTTTATAGATGATTACTCAAGGTATGGGTATGTGTAGCTAATGCACCACAAAAGTGAAACTTATGACAAGTTCAGGGAGTTTTAGGTTGAAATGGAAAAAAAATAATTGGGTAGACCCATAAAAGCACTTCGATGAGATCGAGGTGGTGAATACCTTTCTAATGAGTTCTTGAAACACTTATTACAGAATGGGATTCTATCCTATTTGGCTACGCTGGGCACTCTACAGCAGAATGGCGTAGCTGAGAGAAGGAATAGGACTTTGTTGGACATGGGTTAGGTCTATGATGAGTTACTCATTATTGCCTTTATCCTTTTGGGGATATGCACTACAAACCACATGTTCTTTTGAACAATGTGTCTTCAAAGTCGGTTCCTAAAATTCCTCACAGTTGTGGATAGGAAAAAAGACATCCTTAAACCATATTCGTATATTGGGATGCTCGACTCATGTCCTGTTTAAGGAAGCGAATAAGTTGGAAGCACGTTTGGAATTTTATGTGTTTGTAGGATATACAAAAAGAACTAAAGGGGGTTATTTCTATAACCCAAAGGAAAAATAAAGTTGTGGTTTCAAGTAATGCAATATTCCTTAAGGTAAGTTACATAGACGACTTTAAGCCTCGAAGCAAAGTGATGCTCGAGGAGTTGGCAAGTGATTCGATTACTTCGGGGGTCCAAATGAAACTGTTCCAATCAGTATAGAAAAACCAACCGAATAACAACCTAAGGGGCTTTAACATAGTGGGAGGATTGGCCATCAACCCAAGAGATATATGTTTAATGGTGAAGCCTTTTTGGTTAAACTGGTTGAACGTGATAGGGATCCTTACACTTACAAAGAGGCTATGGAGGATGTTGATTCAAAACTCTAGACGGAGGTCTTGAACACTGAGATGAAGTCTATAAAGACTAATTGGGTCTAGGAACTTGTGGATCTTCCCGAAAGGGTAAAACCCATAGAGTGTAAGTGGATCTATAAGAGAAAGAGAAAAGTGGATAGGAAATTCGAAACGTATAAGGATAGACTGGTAGCTAAGGGATACATGCAAAAGGAAGGAATCGATTATAAGGAAACCTTTTCACTTGTAGTTATGCTTTAGTCCATCCACATTCTCTTGTCCATAGCTACCAATCTCAACTATGAGATTTGACAAATGGATGTCAAGACGGTCTTTCTAAACAGCTATCTTAATAAGTCTATACATATGGTACAACCAAACTTAAGGCCGAGGGTCAGGAAGGTAAGGTTTGTAAACTACTAAAGTCAATTTATGGACTTAAGCAGGCTTCCCGTTCTTGGAATAGAAGATTTGATCAAGTGAGTAAGACTTATGGGTTCACACAAAATGTGAATGAACTATATGTTTACAAATACATTAAGGATGGGAAGGTGGTTTTTCTAATGCTCTATATAAATAACATTCTACTAATTGGCAATGACATTGGGACGTTGTCATTGGTCAAATTATGGTTGGTCAAGCAGCTTTACATGAAAGACTTGGATGAAGCTAATTATGTGCTAGGTATCCAGATCTTTCGAGATAGGAAGAACAAAATGATAGCTTTATGTCAAGCAAGCTACATAGATAAAATTCTCAAAAGGTATGCACTGTAGGATTCCAGAAAGATGGGCAAGTCTCTAGGTCTAGAATTACTCTTTTTAAAAAAGACTCGCCAAAGTCTAATAAAGAAAGAGAATACATAAAGAAGGTGCCTTATGCTTCGGCAATGGGTAGTCTCATGTATGCCATGCTTTGCACACAACCAGATATCAGTTATATAGTTGGGATAGTAAGTCGATTTCAATCAAATCTAGGACCAAACCATTGTGTTGCAATGAAGCATATTTTCAAGAACTTGAGAAGGACTTGAGGGTATATGCTTTTGAATTCAAGTGAGGATTTAGCACCTCTTGGATACACTAACTTGGATTTCCAATCTTGTTTGGATTTGAGAAGATCAACTTCGAGTTTTGTGTTTACTCTGGGCGGTGGTACCATTGTTTGGAGAAGTGTTAGGCAAGATTACACTTTAGATTCAATGATGGAGGCCTAGTATGTGGCAGCTAGTGATGCTTCAAAAGAAACAATGTGGCTTCGCAAGTGCCTTAGGGATCTTGA
This sequence comes from Artocarpus hirsutus, assembly GCA_946598075.1. NCBI lineage: Eukaryota > Viridiplantae > Streptophyta > Magnoliopsida > Rosales > Moraceae > Artocarpus > Artocarpus hirsutus. The sequence continues at coordinate 17,251 of CAMOHE010039717.1, forward strand.
GGTAATTCCTAGTATGGATAAGGTAGTATTGCTATATTGTGATAATATTGTAGCAATAACTAATGCTAAGGAACCAAGATTTCACAAGAAAAGTAAGTAAATTGATCGAAAATATCATGTGATAAAGGACTTCATCGAGGATAGGCATGTTGCTGTATGGAAAATCGCAACCAAGGACAATTTAGTTGATCCATCCACGAAGATGCTAGCTACGAGAGTTTTCAAAAGGCACATGGAAGCTATGAGGATGCAAGATTTGTTATATTTACTCACTTAGTGCATGTGGGAGATTGTTGGACATGTATGCCCTAATGAGTAAAAATGTAATATATTTTTGGAGACATTTTTATCAATAAAGAATTTATTTATATTTCATAAACTAAATTGTTATCCTCTTTACGTTCATATTTGTTAAATATATGATAAGCAAACAAAAGTCTAAGACTGTCAGTCTAAACCTTTAGAAACAAGCATATGATGGAGAGATTATGTAGAAGATATGATTCTAAAGGTGATAGTCTAAATGATAAGATCTGCAATCGAGGGAATAAAGTTAGCCACTTTATTCATGCAAAAATTATTATGTTGTCAATATCCTTAACAGGAAATGGTTTGTCTTGGCCATTGGAGGTGGACTCTATAAATAGAAACATTGGTGCATTGTCATAGGTGACGATGTATTGGATCGGGACATAAAGTGTAATTAATTTGGATTAATAATTCTGTCTTAGCAAATCAATTCACTTTAGACAATCATATGGGTTGTATCTTAATCCTGAAATGAATAGTGAGCCTGTTGTCTTAACTTATGTCTTTTGATGTACCAAAGGGTGACACCCATATTTTATGATGGTACACATACCAGTACGTTAGAGACATGACTCTTGATAGTGTAGACCTATTATTCATAGATACGGAATCCATAGCTCCTCTTTAGGAGTCGATGATATACTCTTATATACGATATCCTATAATTGGAAGATTATAGTGCTCAACCATTTGGATACATAGGTGTAACCAAATGGCTTACTATCTTTAGATGGTGAGATAATGGAATGTAAGAGAAAAATAATTTGAAAGGTAAGACAGAATTTATCCTTAAGCTGATTATAGGTATCTTATGAGGATATGATAAATTATGATGTGTCATGGATACTTAGCTATTTGGGCTTCATAACTTTATATAGTTCGAGAGTGCAGCTTAAAGCTTTTGGTAGAGTAGCGTTAGAGTTAATAATTATGAAACATATATCTGGATACTGGGTTTTACAATTATCAGGAGCTTGAACTATATAGGTCCATCGGGTCTTCTTTGTTAGCTTATAATAAATATTGTAACGATATGGCGTGCATTTCAAAAAAATTGGTGACTTATTTTAAACTATTAGATTGGCTAAAATTCAATAGGATTAGATAATTCATATCTATTTATTGGTTGAGTTAATTTTGTGTAAATTAATTCAAGATAAACTTATTGAATTATTGGGAATATTTATTTTCCTAGAGATTATATAGATATGGTTGTTTTAATTAGATAACTTCTCTATTGAGTCATTTGACTTAAAACTGAGGCTCTATCTAAAGAATCTTGGGTGGAAATTAAAAGATTCGCAAGGATCATTTCTCATAAGTTTGGCAGGTCGATCTTTAAGCTCAGCCTGCCGATAGAATAAGTTCGACAGGCCGATTTACAAGTTCGGCCTGCTGACCGAGCAATAGTTTGATCATGTGTTTTTATGCAATTTTATTAGATATTGATCCAGATTTGAATATTTGCAGCCTTATTTAATAAAAACCAACCTAGGGATGACCTATATAAATAGGGAGTGAGTTTTTTGAGTTATTTAGATTAGTTAAGATATTAAGAGTGAACACTCTAGTCTGTGAGTCTCTGAAACTCTCCTAAAAGCTATTGTTTACAAATCACGAACACTAGTTCTAGGGTTTTCTTGATTGGTTGGAAGGAGAGTCACTAGGGAAGAGCTGTACAAGGTGTGCCCACAGACATTCCGATCGCAGATAGAGAAAAGCAACAAAGACCAGTTGGTTGAGGCTCTTTTGGAACATGCTTCTCTTCATAGATTGCAGGAGCTCTTCAACATACAAGGTTAATAAGATCTAGTTAATTTTTATATAAAGCGTGTCATACTTGTGTTTTGGAAAAAACTCTAATTAAAAATTTTTAAATTTCTGTTGTATACTATTTTCCAACAGATAATTCATCCTCCATCTTGAGAACATAGAATTTGCTGGGAGACCGATTCCTTTACCTGCACCAAAACATCTTCTACAACTCCTCTAGGATAGGCCTTAGAACATCAGCGAGTTGTATAATAATACTGGTTTCCTCCAGTAAGGCAAGATTCATTGAAGCATAAATAGAATATGGCATAACATTTATAGATGCTCGTAAATCTAACATTGCTTTCTCAAACCTGGTGTCTTCAATTGTGCATGGAATGGTAAAGATGCCTGGGTCCTTGCATTTAGATGGGATCTTCTTTTGTAGCACCGCCGATACATTCTCATTCACACTTACTCTTTCATTTCCTTTGAGCATGTGTTTTATGGTGCACAATTCTTTGAGAAATTTAGCATACTGGGGCACTTGTTTAATAGCATCCAAGAGAGGTATGTTTACCTCTACCTTATAGAATGTCTCTAATATTTCCTTCTCTTGTTCCTCCTTCTTAGATTTTGCAAACATGCTAGGAAAAGTGGGGGAGTGACATGGGATGGAATGAAAGTTTTGGTACTTACCTCAGGGGATGATGTGTTTTGACTATGGGGACCGACATCTCCATGTTGTTTGTTTGCTTGTTTGTTGTTGTCTTTATCTTCAAGTGATGCCTTTTGTGGTGGGTTTGAAGGTCCCTCCATTTATTTCCCACTCCTCAACATTATTGCATAAGCATTTTCCCTTAGATTTACAATTGTTTGGGATGGTAATTTCCCTGAATTCTATGCCTCCAACCAACTTACAGCACTAGGCAATTGATCAACTTGAGTCTCCAAATTCTAAATGCTTGCTCTGGAGTCTTGTTGAAACTACATAGTGTTGGTTGCATGGGTTTTAACAAGATCTTCTTAGGATGGACCTAAATTTTTTGGAGCCAGTTGTTGTCGTTGGACTTGATATGGTTGTTGCAGCCTTAGTTGGTTGAAGCCTGGTGGTCTATTGATTATGGGATTCGACATTGCATATTGTTGTATTCTCTCGTAACTAAAATTAGGATGATCCCTCCTTCCATCATTGTAAGTGTTGGAGAAGGGGTTATTCTTCCTTTGTTGTCTCGAGAATCTTCCTACCCCATTTTTTTGCTCCATGTTGCCATCTTGTAGAGTCGGGCACATATCGATAGGATAGCCCACAACAAAACATACCCCATACACCTTTACTTGTTGAACATTTCCTAAAGCCATTTATTGAACGAGATAAGTAAGTTGTGTAAGCTGTTGTTCAATGGCAGAAGAAGTGCTGACTTTGTTCACTTTCTTTGGTGGTGGTGGTGGTGGTAGTTCATGTCATTGGCTAAACTATTGGGAGTTTGCCACCATGTTTGAAATTAGAGCTCTCGTATCTTCAAGAGTTTTGTCACCTATTGTTCTTCCACCTGCGGCATCGATCATGCTTTTGTCCATTAGTAGAAATCCTTCATAGAAGTATTAGATAAGGAGTTGCTCACTGATTTGTTGATGAGGGCAGCTTGCACATAGCTTTCTTGATTCGTTCCCAATACTCATAAAGGGACTCTCTACTATATTGTCAGATGCCACATATTTCCTTTTGGGTGGTTGCAACTTTATATGTAGGGAAGTACTTCTCTAAAAAGAGTTTATTCATCTCATTCCATGTTATGATGGAGCCAGAAGGTAGATAACGAGTCATTCCTTAGTGGAATCTACCAAAGAGAAAGTAAAGGCCATCAGTTTAATCTTTTCTTCAAAATTTTAGTTGGTTTGATGGTTGAGCATACCACATGAAATTCTTTAAGACGCTTACGTGGGTCTTCTCCTATCAAACCATGGAATGTTGGCAAGAGGTGGATCAATCCTAACTTGAGTTCAAAAGTAGCCTCCAAGTTGGAATATTGAATGCAAAGCGGTTGTTGGTCTAGGATTAGTGCCGCCAACTTTTTGAGTGTACAGTTTTCACCGCTATCTCTTCTTGTTCTTGTTGGTCTGAATGTTCTAACAAATCACTAGATGATGGTAAATCTATGTGTACTGCTCTATTGAACTCGTGTGGAAGGGTAAATGGTGTGTGTAAGGCTAACAAAAGTGGTGAAGAAGTTGAAAGCTGTTGCATGATGTTGGCTATTTTCAAGTAGTGCTTGACTCTTAAGAATCTTTCCTCAAACTCTTTAATGGACATTCAGGTGTGTGCAAACTTGAAAACAAAAACGAACAAAAAATAAAACTGATAGAAACTAAAAAAGAAAGATTGATAAAAATTAATTAAAAATACAATTCCCCAGTTATGGTACCAAAAACTTTAAGCATTAGTTCTTATACACACAAGTATATGTGGTCATATCAAGTAATACAATAATGAGTAAAGTATCGTTCCTACAATGATTGACTTTAATTAATACGTTATTAATTTTTTATGTATTTGTGTTAATATTTATTTATTATTATTTTTTTATATTTTTTTATTTTTACAAAAATAGAAAAGGGTGGTTTGAAATTAACTAAATTACTCAATAAAGCTAAAATAACTAAACTAAATAAATAAAAGAAAAAATTAAAATTAGAATGCAAAATAAATTGAATATTGAAATGCAAATTAAAAAAATAAGAGAATGCATAAATCAATTAATAAGAAAATGACAATAACAAAATTGAATTTAAATTAAACTATCAATTGTGAATAAATAAAATTATAATGTAATTTTTGTAAGCAAAAATGATAAAGCTGGTTAAAGGTTCATTCTTCACAGTTAGACAATAATTTTGTAGTAATCATAGTTTTTCTATTAAAATTACTAACTGTAAATAGCAACAAGCTCTATTCCTGATCTTTCCTTACTTTGTTGTTTAGCAAAACAAGCTTTTTACTATATTTCTTTTCATTATCTAGAACAAACTTTGTAGATTCAATCTAACAGAAGCATTAAGTTGAGAAAGATAGGTCGATCTAAGCAACAAACATATAAACTCGGTTTATTCAACTTAGGTTATGTTTCATATCACTATCAAATAAAAGCCTTATGCAATCGTAGATTATATATTGCAACTATTGGTTAATATAGCATTAGGCAATTTCCTAGTCTCATTCAATTGTGCATCCAAATTTAATAAGAAAATAACCATAAGCGTTAATTATAGTGAAACATAAACAATATCAAATTGAAAACATGGAAAATAATTCATACAAATAGCTACATAATCATGTCTAAGGTTTTGAAATCATCTTTAACCAAAAAAAAATTTAGCTAGACATAATTGAAAATAAAAACAAAAACTTAAAAACTAACAACATTTGCAGCTTAAAAAATTGGCGATATTTGAAGAATAATGATGGTCTCCAAGAATTTGTTATAGAAACCTCATTGGATTCGTCCACATTCCTCTATTTCTCTCAAAATTCTAAGTGTTTATTGACTTTCTAAATGAAAAACTAGTAGAAGAATTGGTGAATTGAACTGAAGGAATGCTACCTTTTTATCGACAAACCCATGTGATTCCTTTCAAAATTTGACAAACAAAACATGACAGATTCACAGTGATCTTCGTATGGACCGCAACATAATTTAGCTGTTATCTTCAAGTTGATGAAGTAGTTGAATATAATTGAGCTGTGTTCATCAATTCAAGATTAGTGTATGTATTTTTTCTTCCTTTTGTTGGCAGCTTTTAAGAATGCAAATTTTGGTTTGTGATTCGGTGCTTCGCGGCTTATAAGAGGACAAAACAACACAAATCTAGGCATTGGTTGCACAAAATTTGACTGCATTGTGCAGCTAGAGCTGATGGGCTAGCTTAGGACATTCTCTACCATTGATCAAGTCTTCAGTCATGCTCTTGGCCAGCCAAGATTGCAAGTGCTAGTGCACTTGCCCACAGCGAATCAGGGGCTGCACTAATAGCCCTAAGCTGGTGGGCCCTTTTGTCATGGCTAGACTTTGTAGCTCAATCTTAGCTTGGCTTCAAGCACATCTTTGGGTGTGGCTTAGCACGGGTTAGTGGTTGGCTTGGATCATCTTTGGGCAACTCAAAAGCAACTACCCACTACTTTTCAATTCTTTTGCCCCAAAGTTGTTTTTCTTGCCTTTTTTTGCTTTCATTTCTACCCCTATCCCATAAATTTTTACAAATAAACCCAACAAAAATAATTATTTTTCAAGAAAAATTTACTAAAAATAAGTAACTATTATCATTTTTAACACAAAGCTAAATTAAAAAAAAAAAAAAAAACCAAGACCACTCTTTAAGCTAAAAATCAAAAATTAATTAAGCTTATGAAATTGAAACATACTTTACATAATCAAAGCAATTAATACTTGAAAACATTCCTAAAGATTACAAAACAAATATATAATTAAATGATAAAAACATGAAATTAAACATATGTTACTAAAGTCACACTAAAATCTAAAAACATATAAAAAATGCTTAATGAGAGGTTTTATTAACAGATAAAATGTTAATTAAATTATTTGAAATTCATAGACATGTACTTTTTTACGTGTTATCAAGATCACTCACTCACTTTTCTCTTCCACTAATCTAAGCACAGAAGCAAAATAGGACACATAATGGAAAAGCAATTTTTATCTTTTTCTCTCTTTTCTACATTACTATCACTAGAGCATTTCGTAGCGCTTTTGTAGTCTCTCTAAGACTCTTAGTTGTGCGTAAAATGAATAGAAAAAACCTCTATTTGTAGAGTGTGAGACCCAATTAATTCTGAAAGCTTTCTTTATATTTAAAGGAGATATTCTCCCATCCTAATCTATGATGGGCTCCATATACAGCTACCATATCTGTGTATGTGGTGCCATTGAGGGAAGAAAAAGAGAGACAAATTTGCTTTGTTATCAAATCTGATTTGTTTTCGATTAAAATTTCCATTTTTGAATTGTATCATATTTTTATCCAAAATTAGAAAGTTCTAGAAAAGAAACTTGGAGAACAAGCCTTGAACTATGCAGATATATACCACACACAATGGGACCTTATCACTATGTGTGTAGATATTGGGTCTACAATTAAATTTAATCAGATTAAAATAAAAATTGTTAATTATTCCAAAGCTATTTGGGCCCTCAAATCTCCGTTATCATGCTCCACAAACAACTTCAGTAATGATTTTAATTACTAAAGACGACTATGAGATAGAAAATGAAAATAAAATACTAAAAAAAAAAAGATACCACATGCAAGTTTTTATGGTAGTTCACTCCATAATGAAAGCTATGTCTATTGTACTTCACTATTTGTAAAGTAAATACAAATACAAGAGCTTTTTCTAAGAAAAATGGAAACTTATTTGAGTTGAATATTTTAGGTTTCTGGAGTGATTTCTATAGAATGATTGCCAATAAGGGCGGTTATGATATCCATTGAATGGTGCCTTCAATCTCTATTTATAGAGATACTTCAAAAGTCATGTGTTGTCCATTGGTGGAGTGTGTAGGCTCTGTAATGCTTAAGATTAGCGGTTCACGTGTCACCACTTTATTGGTCATAAGTTTCAAACCATGCTTCCATAATCTACTACGTGAGTTTGTAGATCTTGCCTTACAGTTATCGAGCTTGAACCTAACATGTCGATTCCAACAAGCCAAAATTTAATGATTTATTTTAATAAAAAACTAACTCCTCAATTGCACCGAATGAAGATCCTCCTATCAAATTGCTCGATCATTTATTTAGATCAAACCCATCAAATCCTTTAAAAGGAACCGTCACTTGATAAGATATGGATCTGGTTACTAATGGCTTAAATTAAACACCCCTATTAGGCTTAATTCAATTCACTTGCACTTCGACCCTTCTGTGACGAGCCTTCGTTTCATGATTTGGGTCTAACCAAATCGTACCCAACTAGTGTGTCTTCCAAAATTAATAGTTATTTATTTATGATTAAATATCTTATTATTTAATAATTATAAATTTAATCATAATTAATTTATATTGAGTGATACTTAATTTAGAGTTCCATAATTCTAAATTAATTAATTAAACAAATAACTTCACTTCCCCAAACAGTATTTATAAGGATACTGGGGACAAATAGACCTATAATTTAAAACTTTAATAAAACTAATATATTAATCAAACTCTTTAATTAATATATTTATCTTTTATTAATTCTAATGTTACTCCATTAAAAACTTGAAATTGCACTCTTTAAATTATAAATATAATTACTCATACTATTAGAGGGATAAATGCTTAATAGTATATATTTTTCTACCACTTTTACATATGTTTAATTTATTAGTTTCTCGTTTTTCTTGAGTTTTAGCATTTTGTAGGTGTTCCAAGATTATGGAATGAAAAAAGGTTAAAAATGAGGATTTATGATGATCAATGATCATACTTATACATTTGGAAGTTCATTGGGCACCATGGCACAAGGTCTGGGAGCCGCGGCCTGCAAAACAAGTGAAACATGCTAAGTTAGAAAATCACCAAAATAACTAAAATAACCAAGTTGAAGTTAGAAAATTCTTATGACCAGTAAAGAGGCCACAAGAGCAAGACTATGAGAAACCTTGTAAATATGGAAAATGGGAATGATTTCTTGATTTATAGCTTAAAATGTTTCTTTAAACATAGACATTTGTAGTATAGAAAGGGTTGTCATATCCACAAGGAGGTGAAAAATATGTAACTCAGGATATTGGTAAAAATAAACGTTCAAAACACAAGCGGTTTTTCAAAACAAAGTTTAAAATAATAAATATACTTTTGTAATTTTTTATTCAAAATTTAAAACTTAAAATTAACTTGGTAGGGGTTCGAAAATCACTTGTATGTTTAATAACTAATATGCAATTTAACTATAAATAATAATTATCCAAAGCATTTTTATTTTCCCATTAATAACAAACACATTTACTATTTTTATAAGTCAACCGAGAGCAATAATATAGTAAGTTATAATGCAGTAAGGGTTTTTATATAAAAAGAAGCAAAATAATTACCCCTTACTAGTGAGTTGCTGTATTAATTATGACAATTATAACTATTGTTACTACAATTATAACTAACATAATTTTCAAATAGAAAACACAACAACAAATCAAAATTTTATATTTTAATTAAATAAAATGTTGCAATAATTATGGCAGAACCTCATCTTATGAAATATTTAAAATCAATAATATAATAAGTCATACTACAATAAAAGACATTTCATAAAATTAAGCATTATTTTGTCATTATTAATATTAATATGTAACACATCTAAATTACATAAAGAAAGTATAACTGAATTTATGTAAAAATGGGTAGCATAACAACATTAGCAATAATTTTAGTAAACATTGAAATATAATTTATTCTATAAAAATATACATTACAACACAAACATAGGGTTAAAAACCATACCAGACTACTATATATACAAGATTATTTGTCTGCCTCATCAAACTCTTTATAGTGGGATCGAAGGAGTGCTCTAGCATCTCCTCCATAAAGGAGGACCGAGCTAAGCTAAAAGCTCAGCTCTTGAAAATTGAGAAATAAAAAGGGGTGAACCAGGGGAGAAACTATGACACCTAAGAATTTTCTAGTGCATTATAAATACAATAATTAAAGAATTATGTCAATTAATTTAAGTACAAATTTTATAAGCTAAAGTTTATGCTCGAAAATTTGTTAAATATTTTAAAAGCATAGTGAGTGTTACAAGGATTTTTTTTTAATCCATTTTCTTACAAAAAAAAATCTATAAAAATAAGATTGGGATTTTTAAGGTTAAAAATTACGCCATATTTTTAAAACAAGGAAGGAAGGAAATGAAAATAAGCTAAAAGCTTAATTGTTGCAAAATGAGTTGTAATAATTTTAAGACAAAAACACAGTGTAAGAAAAATCATGTATAAAAATATGGAAATATACAAAATAAAAGTTAACAATAATAGAAATTATAAAAGGATTATACTGCATAAAGTTAAGCAGTATGGAAATTAAACTATATAGAGTTAAACAACATAGGAATTATACTATGAGGATATTGTAGAATAGTATGAAAGGTTGTAGTACCTTGGAAACTGTAAAAAAAAGAATACTGGTAGTATAGAAAAATATAGTGCAGTGTAAATTTGTGCTATGTAAAAAATTGAAGGACCCACTAAAGTAACACCATGAGGTGGAAAATTTTGCCACATCTCCTAGGCTAGATCAGGTTTTTGTTATGTGGTGGAGCAAATTTTTTTAATTGCAATTAAGCCCTAAATTAAGCAAAATTGCAAACAAGTCCTTAAGTGATAAGGATAAGCCAAAGTCTTCATCATTTTTTGTGCATGAACCATGAAAATGTACTCATCTTCTCTGTAAGAAGACCAATCCTAGTTCCCTATTTTCCTCTCAATATTTCTTAAATAATAACCTCTAATCAAGCTTAGAAGCAATTTTAAGAGTCCAAGAGCAAGATTGAGCAAATTTTCAGCTTAAACCTTAGTTTTTCTATTTGGGTTTTTAGTGTTTTCTCTTGAAGTTTTGAGAAGGATTTGATGGAATTTTTGCTACAATTATGTCAAAGAAGTTTGGCTAAGATCAAGCACACTAGTGAAAGGTTAAAAATTTATTTCTCCAAAGTTTCTAAATGAAGTGTAAATTTGAACAAAAAATAGAATTGATAAATTCTCTTTTTGCCTTTTACAAGTGACCCATGTGTGAGTCACATGGGCTTTAATCCATTAATTTTTAACAAAAAAAATGGATAGTTTTGAAAGTTTAAGGGGTAAAGTTGTGATTTTCAAAGTTCAATAGGCAAACTAGGAGAGACCCAAAAAGTTAGGGCTATTGGTGTAAGAACCCAAAAAAAAAAAAAATTCCTAAGGATAAAGTAGAAAACCAAAAGTTAAAAACTAATTAAACATGGCCTGTTATTTACTTCACTTTAGTACATAGGTTATTTATTTCTAAAGTTTCATAAGTTTGTATATTTACTACACTTTCTCATTAAAAATAATTACTATGTTGTGGTTGCAAAATGTAAGTGTAAACCTACACTATTTTCACTAATATCAAGCCTTTTTTTCCTTGAAAGTTTGAGCCTTTGTTTATATCTAGGTTTAAACCATTTTCAAGGGAAAACATTATTCCAAACAGTAAGGATACAAATGCAAATTACCACAAAATATAAGTAAATTCAACCACAAACAATGATTGGATCTATCAATAAACTAATATATGAAGGGTAAAGGCAAACACATATGTCAAGATCTGATAATATAAGTCTAGCTAATTGGCACACAAATATCGAGCACGTTAAAGGCTCTTTCAACTAGACCAATATAATTGATGGATAATTCTAGTCGATCGAGACCAAAAGACCTAGATGTTAGGGTTACTCAAAACACTAAATAGGAACAAACTAGCAAGCTTAACCAATAACCATCATAGAAAGGTGAGGCAATTTCTTTCCTTACTACACATGGAAACAAAAACGCTATAATAACATAAAATTACATAGAAATGTTAGAATCAACATCACCTTTATTATGTCAAAATAAAAACTAAAAAAATAAAACAAAAGATATGACCCATATGAACAAAATCACCAGCAACAAGTTGGCTAATGAAACCAAAACGGCAAGGTATTATAATACTCCAAGAATATGGAAACATTTCAAAAGCATCATCATGACAAGCAAAAACCAAGCATAGCCACCAATGAACCACCTCCAAGAGGCTAGAACTGCCATATTGATCCCACCACCAATGTAATCACCATTCTAAGCATAGCATCCATCTTTAAGACCACCACAACAAGGGGGTTAAAACCTACACGAATGTTGAAAATCTGACAACCTCTCCTACCCATCTTGCCATAAACCTATCCCCTTCATCCACATCGTCGACTTTAGCCTCAAGATCAGTACCATAAGTTGCAAACCTTGACCTCCAGTGTAGATAATTCGATAGCCAACTAAAGAACAACACCAAACTCCAACCTAAAGAAGACAACATGGCAACATTGCAAGGAATGTGAAGAACCAACCCACATAGGAAAGAGAGGCTTTATCTCTCATTTTTTTCTAGTTTTGAACTTTTTAATAAATATTTTCTCTCATGACATAAACAATTTAAACTTTTGTTTAAATTTTATGTTTAAACCTATGAATCATATAGTCCATAAGCTATTGAGGTGGCATTTGGTACATAGGTTATGTTGATGGTAGACAATGATTTACCAATAATACTCATAATTCACTTATGGTTTTTCTAGATTAAATGCAATAAAAATGACAAGGAAATGATGAAAGTAAGAATCAAATACACGTATTTATAGTGGTTCACTCTTTAATGAGCTACATCCATTATGTTTTTCTTATCAAAAGTTTGTACAATACATTCTCTTCGTACAATACATTCATAGATTTTTAGGATAAAAAGGAGAAAATAGAAATTGTGTTTTCTTCCTGGATGGAGATAGGAATCAACCCCTCTCTTTTTTAGTAGGAAGAGAATCTTGTGTTCTATGCTAGCCCATTCCCTTTAGGTGTGGCACACATGCATACGTGAACAGTGTATCAAGTCTTAGACTAGTGGTCTTAATTTTAAATGCACTATATCGACTATTGGTCTTACTCGTTCTTGTCTGTTCTTCGAATGATGGGCGAAATAATGAACAGAGAGCACGAAGTTGGTTTAAGCTCTAACCCATCCATGGTGGTGAGGTAAATTGATCACCTCAACTTCCACTCTATTTGAGAATAATGGGCCGAGTTAGGCATTTTGTTGATCTTGCCTTTGGTCCTCAGACCATCGAGATCTCATACACCAATTGCCCCCCAAGCATGGAGTGACTTGGCAAGTTACTCCTACTTTGAAAGTCGAGATAGTGACAAGTCTCTTGTTGCTTGGGAGTTAGGATGTGTCCTTTACAATTGCTTTCTAAAGAAGCTTTTGACAAGAGTCATGATTGCTTCTAACGTTTTGACTTCTTAAGTAGCCAAACAGTCACGTCTGTTGGGACAAATGTCATAACCATGGCAATGCGTTGCATTGATCTAAGGAGATTTCAATTTGGGCCATTAGATCATCATGGAGTTTTTCTACCTAAGTTTCGAGTCATTAGATAGTGACCTTTGGTTGCCTTAAACCTTAACCATTGGATCAAATGGTTTCCATGCTCGACGATTCTGATCTTTCCCTCACGATAATGGATAAGGGTTTTGAATCCCTTTTCGTTTCTTTTTGATACCAAATTTCATAAACCTCTTAAATTTTTCTTAGAACTCTCTCAAACTCCCTCTTTTTCTTCTTTAATCTTTAAAGCCAAATTCTTTTCACGATTCCACTACAACTCTCGCGGCCATTCCTGCTACTAGCCAACGTTGTTGTTCATGTAACTCGAAGATCTCAAGCATCTAAAACTCAGTCCTCAATAACTAGTAAGTTTTTGAACTTTAAACTTCTCTTTCAATCTTTTTGAGTTCTTCCCCCATTTTTGGTATTCTTTTGAATTTCTAGGTTTTTTCCTATAAAACATAGGTTAGATTTGGAGCAAAACACTAGGAAAGGATGAAACATACCAATTAAGGCTATTTTGAGATGTTTTGTTGCTGTTTTGTGGGATTCTCAGGCAACCATGGTCAATAATGGCTTTTAGAGATAATTTGACTGTCAAATTCATAGATGTTTTATGTCAATAGTTTGGTTCATAGTCGAATGTGGTCCAAGCAAGTATATTTTTAGTTGTCAGGTCGACCTCTCGATATAGGGTATCCTTTCGACATTCTCCCTTTTTACCAAATTATATTGTCATCTAGTGGTCATTGAGAGGTTGACTTGTCCTCCTAAGTTCACCTAAATGCTACCAAGACTGCCGAGACATCCCTACTATGTGAAGAGGCTATCCTTAAGGATGATCCCATTTTCAAGGATATCAATAACTTTGGCACAGTCCCTTCAACAGATAGTGTCGAAGACTTGATGGACAACGTCCCTAAACCCATCTTCACTAAAATTCTAGACCACAGGATTCCTCAACCGGTAATGGTGGACCCCAAGGTCCAGAGCTCGTCATCCTACAAAATGGCTGCACCATGTAATGAGCCATTGACGGCCTACAGTGGTGAGATTATCTCACATAAGGGCAAGGAGACAACATCCCACTATAGAACCTATGATGTCCATAAGGCATTTGCCAAGGGTAAGGTCGATGGGAGGTATTTGAGTATATGATACTTAACAAACAACACTACGCCAACGCCGTTCCACTTGCACAGCTCACCGTTTACAACAGATGAGTTACGGCCAGCTAGACTTGCCCCCTATCCCTTCGTCAAGAGGCTCTGTTGTGAGTTCAAGATCTTGCCGACGTAGTTGTCACCTAACTTTTGGTACATTTTTTGGGGATATGGATCTTGTGGCATCTTCACTTTGACTCTCCCCTATGCCTTAATGAGTTCTTATACTACTATTGTATCAGCCAGTCTCTGTTGAAAGGCTATTATTATGTGGGGGCCCACACTTAAGCCAAGGATAAATCCCCTATTGTTTTGGATCTCCTTGCTTCTAGCCAAGACTGGAAGAAAATGTTCTTCATGCAAAAGGAGGAATTTAACACCCACCTGCTTAATGGGCAACGAGGGTATTGCCTCGTGAGGTATGAAGTCAACACCACCTAGAGAATTGCTAGTAAGTCTCTAAAACCTTATAATGTCAAGATTTAGGCTTCCCTTATCTTCCCTTAACCTAGATTTTTTTTTTTTTTTGCAGAACTTGTCGATCGCCCTATCTTTTCCTAGCAAAGACGGGAGAGAGTTTGGCAAATTGTCATCCATCCGAAGGCAGAGAGGCAAATTACAAACCTCCTTATGAATGAGAATAAAAGGAGGTCAGGATTAATATTATCTTTTCTCGATCTTTCTTGGGTTGTTTCCAATCAACCTTCTTCTTGTAGGGGCCCCAAGGGCAGGTTTTTAACTTCACATTTACTCAATGTGTGGTTGACTTATGCGTTTGATAATTAATCTTATCCATTTATATTTGCTGGTGTAGAGATGTTGTACCTTAGGATCCCTTTTGAGATCAAGAAGGCTTATGCCCCGATAGGGGTCTATATGCTAGATGACGACATCCCACCAAAGAAGCCCAGCGACTCAAGGAATGACATGAGTCTCCACTCCTTTGATGCCTCTCTATCAAAAAAAGAAGGGATCGATGATAGCATGTTGTCACCCAGTTGTCGAAAAGAGAAGGCGTTGATGGAGATGACAAACCTTCCCTCTCCTCCTCCCCAGAAGGCTATTCCTCTCCTACTTGGCAGATGAGTAAAGGACAAAAATTTCATCATGGGTTACCTATCTGATGCCTTAGTGGGGAATATGCTCGATTTTCCCACCTCGATTTAACCTCACCTTCTAGGCTATCTAAGAGTTAATTTCTAACAAAGATTAGTAGGCAGCTAAGAAGTTTCCTCTCTTAGAGTGGCATAAGGAGCAAATCCACAGCCAAGTTAATGTAAATATTTTCTAACTTTCCTTCTTCAGTAGCTTCCTTAATATCTATTGTCTAATCCTTTCTAATCTTGCCATTTATGTATAGGCTTTAATGATGGCCCTTATCTCTTATGGAGAGATTGAAAAGCTGATTAGTGATGGTCAAGCCTTGCAAGGAGATTGAGGCCTTGAGGGCTCTCCTTGATGAAGAGAAATAGATGACCGAGGATGCCAAGAACAAAGATACCAAGGCCTAGCTTCTCATTCTCAAGGAGTAGGAGGACTCAAAGATGCTCACCGAGATAATCATCAAGCTCTTCATAAAGATTGAGAGCATGAAGTGGCATGCACGTTAGGCTGAGGAGGACTTGGAGATCAAGAAGAAGAAGAACCAAGAGCTAGACGGGGCGATGCCTGATGTGGTGAAGGAGATGGTTGAGAAATTCTAGGTGTTAGAGGAGTACTAGGAAATCTAGAAGGCAATTCTCTAAAAAATTGTGGAACAGATCCATGCTACTTGTCTTGGCTAGACTTGTACCCCTCATCAGCCTCTTTATCTCATCCTTTAAACTAATACACTAGCTAGTGTAGTGCCCTATATCGCCATAAAACCTATAATACTTGGTCTGATTGTGCTTGTTTGGGCTTGACCTCATTGGGGGAAGACGATGAGGAGAGGCTGGTCACTAATTTGGTGGTAAATATCATCTACCAACAAATTCCTTCGATTGTTTGTGCAACCATTTCCCCTATCATTTATGTGACCATTTTCCCTATCATAATCCATCATTCCTTGGGTCGTTTGCATGACCGTTTCCCCTATCATTCCTTCTACTCTTATCAGCCCTGTATTCTTACAGTCATCTTACCTTTGTTAGCCTCTCTATCTTGTCCTTTATGCAAATACACTCATTAGTGTAGTGCCCTTTGTCACCATGAAACCTGTAATACTTGATTTGATTGTGCTTGTTTAGGCTCGACCACATTGGGAGAGGATGTTGAAGATAGGATTGGTCACTAATTTTGTGGTAGGTGTCGTCTATGGAGACTATGAGCCCATGGTATTTGTCACCTTTACTGAAGCCGACCTCTGCTACCTTCGTATCTTTACCACTTGGTGCTATTTGCAATGACAACTCAATTCGAAGGGATTGGCAAGGGGTCATAGACTGGTAACCTCAAGCCATCGTGCCCTTGAAGGTTACAGATTTTCTTCCCTTTATTGCTAGGTGTTTAAGTGTGACCATTGCTACTTCCCATCATCTTTCTAAAGGCTAGACCACTGACCTCTTTCTGGTTGATGTAGCCTTTGGCTTTCTCAAGGCATTCTCTATAAGTTTTGGGTCCCTTATGTTTAAGATTGTCCCTAAAGGAGATGTCAGTCTGCATACTGCTTAAAACTCCCATAAGGGTGATGTTTTTCGAGATTCCTTCCATCATAGCCACTTCCTTAGTAAACCTCGTGAGTCAATCCTTCATGGGTTCACTCGGCCTCTGAGTATGAAAGCTCAGCTTCTCTTTAGTTGGCAATAGGGATCTTACCCTTACAAACTAGTTCAGGAATACTACCTTTATTCTTGGAACCAGGTTATGCTACCAATTTTAAACATCCTAAACCATCTTCTTAAAGATCTTGAGAGGGTCTGGCTAAAGGCCTTGTACATAATTTCTTATGGGACTCCGTAAAGTTCCATGTTTGATTCATAAATTTAAATGTAGTCGTCAGGGTCTGTGAGTCCTTCGTAAGGCGTCGTCTATGAAGGTTTAAACTACTATAAAAGAGGTGGTTCCATAACGGAGGAAAAAAATAGAGTGGTTTATGTTATTTTTTTCCCTTGGTGAACATAGACCTTCTCTTGCAAACTTCCAATGTAGCTTAATCTCACCAGTAGGGGTCTCGGCATTGCTTGAATTTTTTTGGTTTACTTGTTGAGCTATCAAGTTGGAGTCAACATGTGGGATGTTTAATGGTTGATCAATAGCTAGCTGGTCAGTCGTATTGGGGACATTTCCCATTGGGATAGCCTTCCTTACATGTAGGTGTTCCCTAAAATCTCTTTTCTAAAGCTGGTCTCTTAGGTTGCCCGCGTTTCGTGTCGAGGTTGCATCTAGTCTAACAACACATCTAGGGGGAAATCGAGGTGGATGTGTTTTGTCTCTGCTAATTCTATTGACGTGTTTCTTGAATTTGAACATATTATGCTCTCTTTCTTCATTCTTGACTACCCAGGCCACCCTTATTCTCACTGATTCCCTTAGGGTTACCTTGCTGGCCTCCATTTAGGCCACCAACTTGTTTCCCTTGGTCTCCCAGGTCATCAATTGAACGGTTACGGCGTTGATCTTGAATGCCATCCATGGCTGCCAAAATTTTTTCAAGCAATCCACTCATACTATCCATGTTTTGTTCTAGCATGGTAGTTAGTGGATGCTGCCTACCTCTTTTTGATCCTCCAGCACCACGTCCAACTATTTTATCACCTTCTTGCATGATAGAGTTATTTGTGTTAGCTTTGGTATGGTTGGTGCAAGTGGTGACCATGATGATGGTGATTGTTCGTCTTCAAAAGATGAAGGCCCTTCTTCTAGCGCCGATTGTTGATGATGGAAAATGATCATCCAACAATACTCACAATTCACTCATGGTTCCCATGGATTAAATGCAGAAAGAATGAAAAGGAAATGATGAAAGTAAGAACCAGACATATAGATTTATAATGGTTTATTTTTTAATGTGCTACATCCATTGTGTTTTCCATATCAAGAGTTTATACTATACATTCTCAGATTTCTAGGATTAAAAAAAAAAACTAGACATTGTGTTTTCTTCTCTGAGGGAGAGAGGAACGAGCCCCTCTTTTTTATCTCCCCATTTATATAGTGTTGCATTATTATTAAAATAGTAATTAGAATATTGTTGGTGGGAAGAGAATCTCTGTGTTTTATGCTAGCTCATTCCTTTTAGGCATGGCGCCCTTGCACGCTTGAATAGTGTATCGAGTCCTATACTAGTGGTCTTAATTTTAACACATTATCTTGACTGCTGGTCTTGCCTATTATTGTCTGTTCTTCTTGGAATGATGGGTGCAATAGTGGGCGGAAAGCACGAAGTTGGTTTAAGTACGACCCTATCCAAGGGTGGCGAGGTAAATCAATCACTTCAACTTCCACCCTATTTAAGAATAGTAGGCTAAGTTGGGCTTTTCATTGATCTCACCTTCAGGTGCGGGACTGTCGAGATCTCATACAATAGGTTTTCTACCATTTGAATCTATACCCCCAGCTTAAATTGGCATTTAATAAACAAAGCAAAGCAATGGTTTAAAATGGCTAAACCATTGGTTTTGAGAAGAGAAAATTATATATTGTGCCAAACTTTTAAAATTTGTGTTTATTGATGCCACATTTAAAAAAGTTATGCCACATATCATTCGTATTGTATGTTAGATAGTGTAATAAATAAACATATGTGATATTTATTAAAAAAATAAGTCTTAAAAAATGACATTATGAAAACTCTCCTAGAAGAGAACTTGACCCCTTTAAATTTTAACTGTTTTGAATCATGCTTTATAATAAAAATCCATTTTTATTTTCATTCTTAAACCATATGTCAAATTAATATTTTCAAATACTAAATTTTTGATGTATGTTTTATTATCTATTTAGACCTTTACATTCTAAACCTTAATTCAAAACTATACCAATTCAAACCTGTGTACTACATGAACTATAATGTGAAAAAGAAAAAATTCACATTATTTGATAAATTATAGTTACAGTACAAAAAAATAATAATTAGATGATTATAGGTATAGCATAACACTAAAACTACACTCGATTTCACTAAAAAAATTGAAGAGTTTGAATTCTCAATCTCAAAATTCAAAACAAAAACAACAACAACGAGAATTAACCAATCATCATTATGTGAGAAGCTGCCACTGGATTTTGGCTCTCTCGCATTTCTAACCAAACATTGCCCAATATAATTTTAAAACAACTTCTTTTATTCCACAATATTATTAATAGAAAAATCATTTTCATTTGATGAGATTAGAACCTCGCTACTCACAAAACTATGAGCTTCAGTCTAATATGTAGCATACTTTTTAAACTAACTCCTACTATTTTATTAGTAACAAGATTATAACTTTGAGTTCTCTAATTACAATTCTACATATTCATTTTGTATAAAAAATTATCAGCATATATATATATATATATATATTGAAAAGATCAGCATTTTTTCATTTGTTACTTTCATCACGCGTTGGACTTTCCCCAAATGTCACATGATGACATCATATTATCAATATCAATACATAATACGATAAAAACACCCATTTTAATTGCAGCATATATGGACATTAACATTTCTAATTGAAAAAAAAAATGACAAACAAAAAAAAAGTAATAATAAGAAATAAAGTAAAGCAGATCACAAAAATCATTTTAAACCGGGTCAGAATCCAGGCCGGGTTCAGTGTTCAGATCGAGTCCCAGATTCTCCTCCATCCCCTTTCACTCTGGCCGCGCCTCTTTGCTGTCATCCTTAACGCCGTTTGCCTCATCGCAGCTAATGATCTCCCTCTACAGCATTGCCCTCAGCATGAAACCTTCCTACGTCAAATTACGGCCGTCTCCTTCCTTCTTGAAGTGGCTGATCGCCACATGTATTCGCCTCAGGATCGTGAAGAATTCCTCCACCTCCTCCTCTGTTGCGGCTGTACTACTAGTACAACTACTGCTCTTCCCAACTCCGACGGCGTCGTTTTCCCACGCCTTCTTCAGCCTCTCCAAAACAACGTCGCCATTTTCGATCTGTTTCCTTTTCCCCATCTGTCGGTGATAAAACTAAATGCCGGTGCTACAAGAGGCATTAAAAAATGGTAAATACCACTTAAAAAAATACACTATATATTAAATTGTGATTTTATATTGAAAGGGTTTTTTAGTTGTAAAAATCCTATGTCTGTTGTCACGCGTTGTATTAGAAAAGGAAAAAGAAAAAAAAAAAGAAACAAAATGTTAATTGTCAAAGTGGTGTTAGTGTTCTATTAAAAAAAAAAAAAAGTCAGTGAGCTGGTCCATTTTTTAGTGGGTCATGTTTTTCAAGCTCACCACCTACACAAATTAATAAAGGTTATTTCTCTTTTCTCTTTATGCCAAGGAACCCTTTACCTTTAATTTCTCAAAAAAAAAAAGAAGTCATTGCTAGTTAAAAAAAAAAACGCAAAAATAAAAAAATAGAGAAAGAAAGAAAGAAAGAAAGAAAGAAAAAGCCATGATCTTGGTTTTATACACAATCTAAAGATAATTTTACATCTACCTCCACAAAGGGATGTAAGGTTTGTTTCTCTCGCACCTAAATTCAAAAAAAGAAAAAATCCATCACTAGCACGGGTGGAGGGAGCCCAAGCCTAGGGGGCATATGCCCTCCCAGATTTTTCATAATTTATGTTTTTGCCCATAGTATTTAAAAAATTTTCATATATATCCTCTGTTTATTGACAAAATTTTATATATGCCCCCATCATTAACAAATTCTTTCCTTTAATTTAATTCTATTACTTTTTATATATACCTCATTAATCTTTTGTTCTAATTTGGCCCATTTCAATAATGTTTTCCAATGTGTCTCTATATAAGCATTTTTTTTCTTTTAGTTCTCTAAAATAATACTATTTATCTTAATAAATATGGCCTTCATAAATAAATTTTCCTAATTGCTTTACTGAAATAAATTTTTTTG
>CAMOHE010039720.1:0-15621 GCA_946598075.1 Artocarpus hirsutus
CCTTATGGTTGCACCATATAGATGCTTTCCTCAAGATAGCCATTCAAAAAGGTAGTCTTGACATCTATTTGCCATATCTCATAATCAAGACAAGCAGCAATAGATAAAAGAATCCAAATGGATTTAAGCATAGCTACAAGCAAGAAAGTTTCTTCATAGTCAACTCCCTACTTTTGGGTATAACCATTTGCCATAAGTCCAGCTTTGAAAGTCTCAACTTTCCCATCCACTCCTTTTTTCTTATTGTAAATCCACTTGTACCCTATGGGTTTTATCCCTTTAGATAAGTCTAGAAGTTCCCAGACTGAATTGGAGTACATTGACTCTATTTTAAGGTTCATAGCTTCCAGTTATTTTTCCTTCTCAAAATCTTCTATTGCATCATGATATGTCAATGGATCATCCTCACCATTATCAGAGATTGCAACATGTGCTTGTCTAAATTCCCTGTAGCAGGCAGGTGGTCTCACAACCCTCCCACTACGTTGAGGTGGTGTGACATTCTGATTGGGAGATGTAGTCTCCTCATTTTGTCCTTCAACAATAGTTATTGGTTGCGGTCTGATCTGATCAAAAAGTAACTCTTCAAGTACAACTTTGCTACGAGGTTTATAGTTTTCATATAATCATTCTCTAGAAAAGTGGCATTTGTCGATAAAAACACCTTCTTTTCTTGTAGACTATAAAACAAACCTCCCCTTGTTCCCTTTGGATATCTCACAAACAAGTATACTTCAGAACATGGTTCTAGCTTCTCGGTCTTTCCTTTTAGCACATATGCTGGACACCCTTATATACTGATATGTCGCATACTAGGTTTCTGACCATTCCATAACTCTAAAGGTGTTTTTGGAATAAACTTAGATGGAACTATGTTTAGAAGATATACAGTAGTATGTAATGCATATCCCCAAAATGAAGTGGGTAATGATGAGTAGTTGAGCATGGATCTCACCATATCTAGCAATGTCCAATTTTTTCTCTCTACAACACCATTTTGTTGTGGTGTTCTAGGTGCGGTGAGTTGTAATAGAATACCATATTTTATTATATAGTCCTTGAATTCAGTATCAAGGTATTCCCCTCCTTAATTAGATCAAAGAGTTTTTGCCATCTTTCCTAATTTCTTTTCAGCTTCTGCTTGGAATTCTTTGAACTTTCCAAAAGTTTTAGATTTCCTTTGCATTAGGTATATGTAACCATACCTTGAATAATCGTCAATAAATGTGACGAAGTATTTGTAACCACCATATGCTTGTACATTCAATGGACAATAGACGTCTGAATGTATCAGCTTAAGTGGTTCCTTAGCCATTTCGCCTTTTGCAGAGAAAGGCCTTTTTATCATTTTACCTTCAAGACAAGATTCACAAACTAGTAGAGAACTAACTTTTAGTTCTTTTAAAGAACCATCCTTCACCAGTCTGTTAATTCTGTCAAGGTTAACGTGACCTAATCCAAGATGCCATAGGTATGTTTCATTATCAAAGAAATCTTTTGCTTCTTGGGTTTTGGTTGTTCAATTTTGAACATTTTGGTATTGAGCACTGATTTTTCGTTAGGCCTTAAAGTGTAAAGCCCATTTTCTAGATGCACAGAACAATTATTCAAACCATTTCTAAAAATATTAACATAATTATTATTAATGAAACTTTAAACATTTGTTCAAATAACCTAAAAACAGAAATCAAATTTCTATAAAAACAGGGAATGTAATAAATATTGTCCAAAATTAAAAACTTATTTCTAAAATAAAGTTTGACAACTCCCACTGCTTTTGTCGAAACAACCTCTCCTGTTCCCACTCTCATCGTTTGTTCCCCATCGGCAAGATCCCTTGAAGAACTAAGCATCTCCAAAGAAGAAAAAACATGGTTAGTTGCCCCTGAATCAATTATCCAAGGTGAAGTATCATCTTCAACTAAACAAGCTTCTAAAACAACTAAATCTGATTTAGCATTGTTCTTCTTTTCTTTGAGCTCCTGAAGATACTTCTTACAATTTCTCTTCCAATGCCCAACCACACCACAATGGAAACATTTTCCTTTAGGCTTCTTTTGCTTTGGGCCTTTTTGTTGTTGTTGCTTCTGTTCTTCTTAGGTTGCCCTCCATTTTTAGACTTACCACTTCCTTTAGTCCTTTTCCTCTTCTTATTCTTTTGAGTAGAATAGGAGCGTTAAGCTTCTACAACATTTGCCTCACCTTCTTTAGTCTTTTCTTTTGAAATAGACTCGAAGGTTTGTAGCTAATTAAGCAACTTAGTCATATTATATTTCAGTTTGTTCATGAAATAGTTGCTTTTGAACTGAAGGAACACAGGGGAGAGGGTTTCCAAAATCATCCCCACCTGTGTCTCTTCATCTATCACTGCCCCGTTCACCTCGGCCTCATGGAGATGGTTAACCATGTTGAGAACATGTTCTCTGACAGAAATCCCTGCCTTTATTTTGGCATTCATTATTGCCTTAACGACTTCGTGGCATGCCTTTTTAGAAGGTTTACCAAACATGTCTTGTAGAGACTACACTATCTCATAAGCAGTCTCTATGCTTTCGTGCTTCATCCTAACCACGTTAGACATGCCAACCAAAAGAAAACAGCGGGCCTTATTGTTTGCCTCGATCCAACAATCATATACTTCTCATACATTACGAGAAGCATTGGTAGCAGGCGATGGTAGACATTCCTCTATCAGGACAAATTTGTAATTTTTTCAAATTAATACAATGTTCATGTTACTCTTCCACTTGACAAAATTATCTCCAGTTAATTTTTCATTTGAGAGAATAGCGTGATTGGATTAGACATTGTTGCTGTAATAAATAAATAAAATAACATAAATTAAATGGTTGCATAAACATCATAAATATATGTTTTGGAATAGTAAATGTGATGCATGATGCATATGGAAAAAAATATTTTACTAATTCTATGATTATTCAATTTTAATAAATAATGTATCGCGGTAGGGTAGGTCAAATTATTTATGAATTGAATTGAGACATTCTCAATTAATAAATGTATTCAAAATATCTCATATTTTCTATATTTATTAATAACCGTTTATATTTGGTTAAGATATAATTAACAATTCAATTATATCCTTGTAAGTGTGACCCACTATTTCAGATTTTAACAACTTAACTCAAAATTACCGCCGTAAGGTAGGTCAATTTTGAAATACATTGTAGAATCCTATCTCTTAGAAGCCAACCTTGTTATTGATTTAAATGGACACTCTACGTAGGGAGGACAAAATCAAAGCATCGCGAGGTGCCAGCTAAATCTCACGATGTTATGCTAATAGTGGAGACCACAGGTTATATTGCCATATTACCTTCTCCTTCTCATTATTTTAAAAGATGTGTTTTATCTTTTAAAACATTACATGTTTCATAACTCTAGTAATTAAAAATAATTTTTAATTACTAAGTTATATTATATGTTAATAGAATCCCATTCTACTTACATTTAAATAAATTACCAGATTTTCTAAAAAATCTAAATTTATTATGAATTGTTTAAGCTACCTAACATTAAACAATTTAAAATTATATAACTTAGAATAAATGTGAATTTTACTAAGTCTTAACTATTAAAACTAAATTTACATTATTCGGTTGATTAATAAATTAAATTCTATAAAACCAACCCAATTAATTTAATCTCATTAAATTAATTCTAACACATATTAAATCATTTTATAAACACCTTTACAAAAAAAAATAATAATATGCAAGTGTATGCATGTCATGTTACAATAACTATAAGTGGGCACTTTCCTAGATGACATGTTATAATGCATAAACATGTTATCACAATCATCACATGAAAATAAACAATGGATTTTTAATCAGGTGCTTTTGGGTAATTAAAATTACAACCCATAAAGAAAATAAGAGAAAAAAATACAAAGGTCTTCTTGTAAGTTATACATAATTCCCTGCCCCAATTTTGCAGTCTTCATCAGGTGGTTTATTGTACAACAATCTGCTAGGTTACCTTTGAAATTTGATAGGTTCAAAGTTCTCAACTGGGCCAAAAGATCCAATAGACTTCTTTTTCTTCATCGCTCCAACTGCAGCAGGTGAAGGGGAGGAGAAAACAAAAAAAATTAAAAAGAAATAATAATAATAATAATAAAATACAAAAAAGCATATACCCTTTTATGGGTTTGTATAGATTTGATCTAATTAAACTGAAAATAAAATTATTAATCCAAAAGAACCATATAATTAATGACCAAAAATCCATTCATTAAATAACCATTTATCACATGAATAAAAATTACAAAGATGCAAAGTGCCCACAAACATGCATAAAAAAAATGATATTATCAAAATAAAATCATGTTAATTAAAATTATATATGCTATTACCCGCTCTGATACCAATTGTTGGAATTAAAATATGAAACACAACAGAAGGAATAGAACGTTGACAAACAAAAATTTTCTGAAAACTTTGTTCATCAGGAATATATATATATAATTTTAATTAATAATAGAAAGCTTTGGAAATTCTACTAAACTTTTTGAAGACTATCAAGGTATCTTAGCTTTCCTCTTTGACACCACAATCTTCTAATCTAGGCCTCAACACTAATGGAAAGACGAGTGGGCGTCAAACTACAAAAATGAATTTTCCTCACACTTTTTTGAATCTGCTATGTACTTAACACATGAGATAGCAGACTTTTTTTTTCAGAGAAGAACTCTCAGTTTTTCTCTCTAAGTGCTCTGCAAACAATACATGAATGAAAAATTTCTTAAGATAACTGTTATCTCTCCTTTTTTATATCTAAGCCATTAGTAATTTTTCAATTAATTTCAAATTTGAAATAACCACAATATCAAATATATGGGGAAATGATATATTTTACATTATTCTTACCTTTTTCCTTACCCCTTTTTTTAAATCTAAATAGATGTAATTCTTATTAATATATATATATATATACTCAAATGCACACAGTTTACGTAAACGTAAACGTAAACGTTTACTTTACTTACCTTTTTTTTTCTAGCAAAGAACGTTAACCAAACGTTCTTTCATATATATATATATATAAACATATATATAATAAAATCTTATATATATATATATAAATATAAGATTTGGTTCTAAACCATATATATATATATATCTAAATTCAAAAATAAATCACATTTATTTAAGAATAGATTTTAAAATTATTCAATTAATTAATTAACTAATGTTTAGTTAAATGTGACAACATTTATCACATTACATTATGTGTCACAGGGAACATTTCTATGTCACATTAATAATTCAAGTGTGAAATAATTAATTGATAATTCAATAATTCTAAACTAAATATGTATAATTCATTCTATGCATAAATCCAATATAGTATTATAGAGGTGGTATTGAGGACCTATAGACCTATAACCCAAACTCCAATAAATTTGACAAATAATTAAACTCTTTGATTAATGTACCAAATTTATTAGTTTCAGTGTTATTCCACTAAAAACTTGAAACTGAACTCTTAAGATTATAGTGAAATTACTCAAAGAAAATAAGCGACACTACAACAAATTCGAGATTATATGACCTTTATTTAACGACCGTTTCTCAAAAACCGTTGTGACAAGGAAAAAAAATGTGGCAAGTTATGCCTGCGAAGACAAAAACTGTCGTGGTATTAGCGGGTGCTACCACGACGGTTTTTTAAAAAACCGTCGTGTAAGATTAAACCTCTCACGACAGTTTTTATAAAAATCATTGTAGAAGGTATATTTTAATACCTCTATTTTATGACGGTTTTTATAAAAACCGTCGTCGAAGGTATGCATGTTTGAAATTTTTAAATTTAACTTTTAAGTTCGACATGAATAAAATTTTAATCTTTCACGACGGTTTTATAAAACCCGTCGTGGAAGGTTTGGATATTTGAAATTTTTAGTATCTTGTCCAATTTAACCTTTCACAAAATTTTATAAAAACCGTCATAGAAGGTTTTGTATATTTGAAATTTTTAGTAGCCTGCTAAAATTTAATTTTTCACGAAGGTTAAATTTGGGCGGGAAACTAAAAATTTCAAACCTCGGGGCCTTCCACAATGGTTTTTGTAAAAACCATCATGGAAGGCCTTTCACAACAGTTTTTACTAGAAACAGTCATGAAAGATGCAATACCTTCTATGACGGTTTTTGTAAAAACCGTCGTAGAAGCCTTTCACGACGGTTTTTACTAAAAATCGTCATGAAAGGTACCGAGGCTTCCACGATGGTTTTTAGTAAAAACCATCATGAAATGTTCCACATGTTTGAAATTTTTAGTAGTCGCCAAAATTTAATCTTTCACGAGGGTTAAATTTAGGCAGGATACTAAAAAGTTCAAACCTCAGGAGCTTTCACGACGGTTTTTATAAAAACTATCGTGGAAGGTCCGAGGTTTGAAATTTTTAGTATCTCGCATAAAAACCGTCGTGGAAGGTCCGAAGTTTGAAATTTTTAGTATCCTGCTCAATTTAACCTTTCAGGACGGTTTTTATAAAAACCGTCGTGTAAGGTTTTGCATATTTGAAATTTTTAGTAGCTCGCCAAAAAGTAATATTTCACGAAGGTTAAATTTGAACGGGATACTAAAAATTTCAAACCTTGGGACCTTCCACGACGGTTTTTATAAAAACCGTCATGGAAGGTATCGAGGCTTCCACGACGGTTTTTAGTAAAAACCGTCATGAAATGTCCCGCATGTTTAAAATTTTTAGTATCCCTCCAAAATTTAATCCTGCGCCAACGACATGGCTTTCCCTATTTATTCAAAATTTCTCTAACTCAAACCCACTAACTCTCAAACCCCTTTCTCTCTCTAACTCCTCTCCCACGACCTAGCCACCGATGAACCCAACACCCACGGCATTCCACCGACTTTGACATTCCTCTATCACTCTCTCCATGACCTACCTAATAAAGTCGATGCCATTCGCCACCGTTCATCCTCATCCCTTGATATTCTACCGACTTCACCATCGTTCGACTCATCCTTTGTCATTCTGCCAACTCCATTGCCTTTGGTAAATTTCAAACCATTACTTTTAGTTTTAGTATTATTGTTAGTTCTAAACTTAGCATTATTTGGTTATTTTAGTGTTATTTACCTGTAGTTTTAGTTTTAATATTAGTTATATTAATTTGTTTTTTGCCATTTAGTATATGTTACTTGTATTTGGTGTTTGAAAGAACTTTGAACAACATTTAGCATTTTGATATGAGAATCGGTTACTTTTTATGTGTTTGTGATGCCTAAGTATTATTGTGATACCCACCACATGTTTGGAGATTTTTGAAGATTTTTTTTTAGGGGAATACAAATTTTTCACGATGGTTTTTTAAAAAACCGTCATAAAAAATTGGCATTCTACGATGGTTTCTTGAAAACCGTCATGGAATCAAATGCTTCCACAATGGTTTCTTGAAAAATTGGCATTCCACGACGGTTTCTTGAAAAACCGTCATGGAAGCCTTCGATTCAATGACGGTTTTTTAAGAAACGGTGGTGGAATCCTTAGTATTCCACGACAATTTTTTAAAAAACTGTCGTAGAATACCAATTTTTCACGACGGTTTATCAAAAAACTGTCGTGAAAAATTACTACATTACATCCCCTTCCCGCGCCAATTTTTATATTACACGATGGTAAAAAACTATCGTGAAAACTCCATGTCGTACCAGGACTGAAGTTTTCACGATGGTTTTTTAACCGTCATAAAATTTTTTCATGACGGTTATAAACCATCGTGGAATCCACAATTTGTAGTAGTGTGAGTAGTCCATTGATATAATCATTACATATGAGTTAGTCCTCTATAAATAGTTCATAATAAGAGCTAGGTTCAATATCCGTTCACCTCTCTTATTACATCTTTATTCTTGAGTTCCAATAATTCTCTAATGAACATTCATAATCTTATTATGAATAAGCGCTTTACTGTTCAAACATTGAATTATCACTTAAGAGAACTATTTTTCTACCTTCCAAAAGGAAGGAATGGATTCTATATATTTATAATATTATTCCTAGCCGTTTATTACATTATGTTTCCAAGATGCTAAGTTATGATCTATGCTTAGACAAATCTTACAATGCAAGTCAAAAAACATAATGTCATAAATAGGAGTCTAATAAATACTCAAGATTAAGACTGTCAAATATATGATCATCATAGCGATAAATTTGAATACTCTATTTGTAACAGATGATTATTAGAGATTCATAATTTTTCTGGTCCAGTCCTATATAATCTCATTGTATAAAGTACCTTCAATCTAATGTCTCTACATTAATAGCCCAGATATTGCCTATTTCATTCTAAATAAGATTGGACTGTACTTGTAATATTTAATTAAAGAACCTAAACTATAATTAATTATTACAAACTATTTAGATTATTATCTATAAATTTTATCCCTAAGCATATAACACTTATATAGTAAATTTATAGTCACGTAAATAATCATGAAATTTTCTCGATGTTTATAAATGTATTCATAACACATATAAACAACCAAAATAATAATAAATGTCACTTTATTTATTTATTAACAATATATACAATGTCACAGCTTTTAGGGTTCCAAACCCAATAGTTTCAAGCACATTACTAAAAATGACCGGTCACCTTTCTTCCAGTGCCACCAGAAATGCTTCAAATCCTCATGTTGGATTTTGCTGGCCTTCAGACGGTACTGATAATTGTCATTGGAACCTTCTCAATAAGCAGCTTTTC
The DNA here is from genome assembly GCA_946598075.1 of Artocarpus hirsutus. NCBI lineage: Eukaryota > Viridiplantae > Streptophyta > Magnoliopsida > Rosales > Moraceae > Artocarpus > Artocarpus hirsutus. The sequence continues at coordinate 8,759 of CAMOHE010039720.1, forward strand.
TTATTGTATTGTTACTCAAGTTGCTCACAACCTAACCACTTAGACATGAACACTGTTGTGCAGAAGTTTCAAACATATCGATGTGTTCATCAGCATCTGCTATTTCTTTCGTTTTTTTTACCAACTCAGAGATGAAATTTTATGAAAACATGATCCTTAGTTCAAGAAGCCTGTTGTGCAAGGCCTTTTGGGGACAAGGAATGTGTTGAGAATATTTAGGAAAGTTAGTTAAGATTTTATGTTCCATAAAATCCAAGTCATATAGCTCAAAGTAGTTAGAGTTTTATGTTCCATTTTTCTCTCTAGTTTGTTAAGATTATAGGAAATCAAATGTCCTATAAATCTCCTACTAATGTATTCTCATATTGCAATTTCAATAAAAAGACAATTTTTTTTCTTCCATAACTTATATGGTCTCAGAGCTTCGGCTCTTTAAAACCCTACTCCCATGGTAATGACAATGATGATCGGAGTCAAAGGGACTTCGATAGAATCTGAGGTTACATCAGTGATTGTTCTTGCTACCACCAGTGGTGACATCATGACAAATTATCCCATGCAGATTATTGTTCATCGTTTGAATGGCAAAATTATTTAGAGTGGTCACAATCTATGAAACTGGATATTGAGGGAAAACGAAAGCTCAGGTACCTAATTGGCAAAACAAAGAAACCTATAGAAGGAGACTCATCATTCAGAACTTGGAGATTTGAGAATTCATTGGTTATGGCATGGCTTCTAAATTCAATGGAGCCATTCATTGCCAAGCCATACATGTTCATGACAACGGCCAAGGGTGTTTGGGATTTGGTTAGAGAAACTTGCTCTACTTTGGAGAATCCATCCCAAATATTCAAACTAAATACCAAATTGTCGCAATCCAGGCAAGGTTATTAAGAGGTTACCATCTATTAGAATGAGATGGTAACTCTATGGTACAAACTGGATCAATACTATGATGATGTTTGGGAAAATCCTAACGACTGTACTAGGCATAAGATCAAAGAAGAAAATGACCAAGTCTATATGTTCCTTGATGGAGTCAATCGTAATTTGGATGGAGTTAAAGGTAGGATCCTTAGTTGAAGACCCCTTCCATCCAAGAGGTATCTTTTGAAATGAGGCAGGAAGAATGCAAGAAGAGAATTACATTTAGTGAATCTGAACCCAAATCTATCTCTAAACCTCGTAGTTCTACATTGGTTTTGCAAATCCTAAGTCTGAAGTAGAAAGGAGGAAGAAACCATGGCATACTAGGGAAATGTGTTGGAAGATTCATGGAAAACCAGCCAACGTAAAAAAAGTCTTGATGGGAGAGATCTGCAAACCATGGCTAAAACTTCTCAAGAGTAGCAAGTTAATTCGAGTACCACCTCTTCCTTCACAAAGGAGCAATTAGAGAAATTGTACAATCTCTTCCAATCTACACAATTCACAAATTCCTCGTGTTCTCTAGCACAAATTGGTAACTTCTTAACCGAGCGCTTTCTAATGTCAAAACTAGTTTAGTATGTGCTTACATTATCGATTCTGAAGTAGTGTATAACATGATGGGTTGTTCTTGTCTTTTTTCATCATATAGTTCGTGTCTAGGAAATAAGAAAATTATAATTATGGATGGTTCCCTACTCTATATCTTGTAATTTTTTGTCCATAAGAAAAATTACTCATGATCATAATTGTCTTGCTAAATTTAGTCAATCTCGTTGTAAATTTTAGGAACTAGACTCAAGGAGGATGATTGATAGTGCTAGAGAGTGTGAAGGTCTCTATTTTTTTGAAGATGGATCAATTTCAAGTAAAACAATCCAAAGTACCTGTCTCAAGTTTGTGTCGGTTTCTAATGATTGAAAAATAATGTTGTGGCACTATAGATTAGGCCACCCTAGTGTCATTTATTTAAAGTACTTTTTTTTTAATTTGTTCAAAAATAAAACTCCTTCTTCTTTTCAATGTAAAATTTGTGCATTAGCAAAACAGCACTGTGTTCCTTTTCCTCCACACCCTTATAAAGCCTCTACACCTTTTTCTTTAATACACAGAGATGTTTGGGGGCCTTCATGTATTTCATCTATCTATGGAAAAAAAATGGTTTGCTACCTTTATAGATGATCATATAAGAGTTAGTTAGGTTTATCTTCTAAAAGAAAAATCTGATGCGGAAAGCATTTTTAAAAATTTTTACACCATGTTACACACGCATTTTCATGAAAAAATAAAAGTGTTTCAAAGTGACAATGGCAAGGACTCTTTGTACAAGATTTTAGGGGAATTTTTCTCAAAACAGGGCATTGTGCATCAAAGCTCGTGTAACAATACCCCTCAACAAAATGGGATAGCTAAAAGAAAAAATAAGCACCTTTTGGAGGTTTCTAGGGCTTTACTTTTCACAAACAAAGTCCCAAAGTATCTTTGGGGTGAAGCTATTCTCAAAGCCACCTATTTGATTAATAGAATGCCTTCAAAAATTTTGGGATTCAAGCCACCATTGAAGGCTTTTCAATCCCCTTACCCTACATCTAGATTAATATCTTCCTTACCCTAGAAAATTTTTGGTTGCATGGTGTTTATTCACAATTATGATAAAGCATGATGAAAGTTAGATCCTAGGGCTAAGAGGTGTGTTTTTGCAGGATATGCACCTAATCAAAAGGATTACAAGTGTTTTGATCCAATTTTAAAAAAATTGCATGTGACCATGGATGTGTCTTTTTTTGAAAATCAAACGTTTTTCTCTCCCCATCTTCAGGGGGAGAAGAAACTATTAGAAAAATAGTATGTAGTAGAAATTCAAAATTTTTTATTTTAGAGTATTTTCTAAAACACAAGTTTGACATGCTATATGTATAAATTAACCAGATCTTACTAACCTTTTATGCTAAAGAGCTCCTACAATCTGCAAAGAGAAAGGCCTTTTAGAAGAGCCTTAATCAACTGGTCTTTTTTGCTATTCTCTATCTATGATCAGAGTGTTTATGGGCGCACAGCGTACAACTCTTCCTTAGTGACTCTCCTTCCAAAAAATTGAGAAATACCCAAAACTAAGGTTTGTAATTTGTGAACAATAGCTCTCAGGGGAGTTTTAGAAGCTCATAGACAAGAGTGATCACTCTTGATTTCTCAGCTGATCTAAGTAACCTTTAAGTCTCACTGCCTATTTATAGGGGTCACCCTCATGGTTGGTCCTCCTTAGATAAGGCCTCAAAAATTCAAACCTGGATCAATATCTAATAAAAATCACATAAAAAGGCGTGATCAGATTATCATTCTGTCAATAGGCCAAACTTACTCTATCAGTAGACCAAACCTAAAGACTGGCCTGTCGAATTTATGATAAATGATCCTGAAAATGTTTTATTTTGCACCTGAGATTCTTTGGATAAAGCCTTAGTTTTAATTCAAATAACCCAATAGAAAAGTTATTTGATTAAAACAACCATATCTAAATAATCTCTAGGAAAATAAATATTCTAAATAATTCAATAATTTTATCTTGAATTAATTTTTTACAAAATTAATTCAATCGATAAACAGACATAAATTATCAAATCCTATCAAATTTCAACCAATCTGATAATTTAACATAAGTCACCAATTTATTGAAAAAGCATGCCATATCATTATAAGATTTATTATGAGCTAGCAAAGGGGACTAATGAACCTATATAATTCAATCTCTTGATAATTATGAAACCCAATATCCCAAATATACGTTTCATAATTATCTGCTCTAATGCTACTCCACTAAATGCTTAGAGCTACACTCTCAAACTACATAAAATTACAAAGCCCAAATAGCTAAGTCTCCAAGACATACATTACGTATCGTATCTCTATATGATATCCATTATCGGCTTAAGGATAAATTATATCTTACCTTTCTGATTATTTTTCTCTTATATTCCATTAGCTCACTATAAAAAAACTTAACATCCAAAGACAGTATACAATTCGGTTACACCTATATATACAAATGGTTGAGCACTCTAGTTTTTCAATTACAGAATAACACATGTAAAAGGATATCATCGACTCCTAAAGAGGTGCTATAGATTCCTATCATGAATAACAGGTCTAGGCTATCAAGGGTCATGTCTTCAATGTACCGGCATGCGTACCAGCATAAATTATAGATGTTACCCTTTGGTACATCAAAAGGCATAAGTCAAGACAACAGGCTCACGATTCATCTCAGGATTAAGATACAACACATATGATTGTCCAAAGCGAATTAATTTGCTGAGACAAAATTGTTAATCCAAATCAATTATACTTTATATCCTGATCCAATGTAGTGTCATCTTTGGCAATGCACTAATGTTTCTATTTATGGAGTCTACCTCCAAAGGCCAAGACAAACTATCTTCCGTTAGGGATATAGACAACATAACAATCTTTGTATGAATAAAGCACCCAACTTTATTCCTTTGATTATGGATCTTATAGTTTTGACCATCACCATTAGAATCATATATTCCGTATAATCTGTACATCATGTGCCTCATTCTAAAGGCTTAGACCGATAGTCTCAAACTTTTGTTTGCTAATCATACATTCAACAAATATGAATGTAAAGAGAACAACAATTTAGTATATGAATAATAAATAAACTCTTTATTGATCAAAATGTCCCTAAAAACATATTATATTTTACTCCTTAGGACATATATGTCTAACAATCTTCTACTTACACTAAGTGAGTAAATATAACAAATCCTACATCCCATAGCTTCCACATGCCTCTTGAAAACTCTTGTAATTAGTGTCTTCATGAATGGATAAGCTAAATTGTCCTCAAATGAGATTTTGCATATAGCAATATGCCTACCCTCAATGAAGTCGTTTATCACATGATACTTTTGATTAATATGCTTACTTTTCTTATGAAATCTTAGTTCCTTAGTATTAGCTATCACTGTACTATTATTACAATACAGGGATATCTCCTTATCCACACCAAGAACTATCTCAAGATCTCCAAGGAACTTGTGGAGCCACACTGCTTCTTTTGAAGCATCACTAGCTGCCACATACTTGGCCTCCATCGTTGAATCTAAAGTACAATCATGCTTGACACTTCTCCAAACAATGGCACCGCTGCCCCGAGTAAAAACAAAACCAATAGTCGATCTTCTCATATCTAGACAGGATTGAAAATCCAAGTTAGTGTATCCTAGAGGTGTTAAATCCTCACCTGAATACATAAGCATATACCCTCTAATCCATCTCAAGTACCTAAAAATATGCTTGACCGCAACCCAGTGGTTTGGTCCGCGATCTGACAGAAATCGACTTACTATGCCGACTGCATAACAAATATCAGGTCGTGTGCAAAGCATGGCATACATGAGATTACCCACTGCCGAAGCATAAGGCATCTTCTTATGTATTCTCTTTCTGTTGGGTTTGGTGCCCTAAAAGCTGTGACATTGTACATTTTGATGATAAATAAATAAAGTGACATTTATAATTATTTTGGTTATGTGTTATGAATACATTTATAAACATCAAGAAAATTCCATGATTATTTATGTGACTATAAATTTAGCATATAAGTGTTATATGCTTAGGGATAAAATTTATAGATAATAATCTAAATAGTCCGTAATAATTAATTAAAGTTTGGGATCTTTAATTAAACATTACAAGTATGGTCAATCTCATTTAGAATGAAATAGTCATTATCCGGACTATTAATGTAGAGACATTGAATTGGAGGTAGTTTATATGATGAGATTATATATGACTGGACTAGATAAATTATGAATCTCTAATAATCATTCGTTACAAATAGAGTATTCAAATTTATCACTATGGTGATCACATATTTGACAGTCTTAATCCTGAATATTTATTAGACTCCTATTTATGACATTATGTTTTTTGACTTGCATGGTAAGATTTGTGTATGCACAGATCATAACTTAGCATCTTGAAAATATAATGCAATTAGTGGCTGGGAATAATATTATACAGATATGGAATCCATTCCTTCCCTATGAAAATTAGAAAAATAGTTCTCTTGAGTGATGATTCAAGGTTTGAATAGTAGAGCGCTCATTCATAATAAGATTATGAATTAACTGTTCGTTAGAGAATTATTGGAACTCGAGGATAAAGATATAATAAGAGAGGTAAACGAAAATTGAACCTAGCTCTTATTATGAACTATTTATGGAGGACTGACTTATATGCAATGATTATATCAATGGACTACTCGCTAATTTTCTTTCAGTAATTTTACTATAACCACAAGAGTTTAGTTTCAGGTTTTTAGTGGAGTAACACTGAAACTAATAAATTTAACACATTAATTAAAGAGTTTGATTAATTGTCAAATTTATTGGAGCTTGGGTTATAGGTCCATAGGTCCCCAATACCACCTCTGTAACACTATAATGGATTTTTGCATAGAATGAATTATATATTTAGTTTGGAATTATTGAATTCTGAATTAATTATTTCACACTTGAATTATTAATGTGATATAGAAAAATGTTCTCTGTGACATATAATGTAATGTGATAAATGTTGTCACATTTAACTGAGCATTAGTTAATTAATTAATTGATTAATTCTTAAATAAATGTGATTTATTTTTGAATTAAGATATATATATATAGTTTTAAACCAAATCTTTTATATATATATATATATATATATAAGATTTTATAATATTTTAATATATATATATATAAGATTTATTAATATATATATATATTAACAAATTCGTTTATGTTTCTTTATATATATATATATATATATATATTATATATATATATATAAACGAATTAGTTATACTGATTCGTTAAAGTAAAAAAAAAAACGTAAAAAGTTTACGTTTTACGTAAACAAGTATTTTA
>CAMOHE010039721.1:3630-21268 GCA_946598075.1 Artocarpus hirsutus
TTATACATATAGCATGTCAAACTTGTGTTTTGAAAAATACTCTGATTTAAAATTTTTAAAATTCCGCTGCTTATTATTTTTCTAACACTTTTTAGTCAAAATTTCTTGTGAACAGAGATTAAGCTTGAATTTAAAATCTTACTAAATAAATATGAAAGAATTTTCTTTTCCCAATGCTCTCTAAATAAAAATGAAAAAAAATATATCATTCATTTGAAGGGTAGTTTCTCTTACACTACACTTGACTATTCACAGCCGCTCTAAAATAAATTTTCATATTATAAAAGAGCCCTTAAATAAAATGACAAAAAAGGGAACTATAATTAACCTAATTACATAATTAAATCCTTTTTAATAAATAGAAAGTAATGATACATCTTTTTTTTTTCCACAAACGCCTATACGCCATCTCCCTAGATAAGTAAACGCATAATGCATAAATCCTTTTATGACAAAACCCTAGTTTTTCCATTCAGTGACTATTTCAAAAACTTATATATGGGTGCGTTAAATTTTCTTTGTTATTCGTCCCAATTATTCCTTTATTTTGTTCTTTTTTGTTTCATGCATATAATGTTTTGTTTGATGATAAGGTTTTTTTTTCCTCTGTCGTTTCTTATTTATTTTTTTTTTTTTGGTTGTTGATTGTTTGTTGACATTATTTGGCATGCACAGTATCACTGACTTATACACATGTATATAAAAATAAGTGTGCTTTATTTTTCATTCATAGTTTGGATTTGTTCGGATACTCCAGCAATAATAAATGCTTGTTTAGTTAAATTAGTATACGTAATAATACACAATAATATATTTTAGAAAATATGATCAGTACATGTAATATTTTTCAATAAGAGTAGTGAATACACAATTTTTAATTTAAAAATTTTCTTCATCTATGAAAAAGCTTCATGTCTAAAGCTTCAACAAAGAAAAAGAAAAAAAAAAGATAGAGAAAAATAAAGAAATAAGAATGTTAAAATAAGGATAAGAAAAATGGTAGATGTGAAAAAAAAAAAATGAAGTGAGAAGACTAGTAATATTAGCGGTAGTTTTGAAACCATATGGTTGGAAGAAGTGTATTTAGTTATTTCAAAATTATGGGGATATATTTGGAAAGAGTGTGAAGGTTTAAGAGGGGTGCAAATAAAACCACCCTAATTTAAAAAGGGTTTTTCACTACTTTAATTGAAGGCTTTTGGCTAGTGGCTACCAACGTTGACATTTGGGGTAAATTATACTCTTCTCATCCACTACTCTTCGGAGCAGAAAAAAAAAGTAATAACATAGAGTGCCTATTTACGAGTCCTATGCATAATTCTACTAGTTCACAATATTACAAAGATATCTAAATTTAAATGTGAAATTCACATATACGAAAGGAAATCCTTTGATTCCAATTAAGTAAAATTTATTTGGGTCGTTTTAACTCAAATTATTATTTTTGCCTGAGAACCGGGCTTTTGTGAATTTTTGGTTATTTTGGAGGTAAATGACCTCTTTGAGTTTTTGGAGCAATTTTTTTATTTATTATTTTTAGGTTTTATAGATTTTTAGGTGAATGACCTCGCTTTGGACTTTTGAGATTTTTTTTTTTTTCTCTTACTTGTTTTGAACTTGGAACCGCACCGAATTCAATTGCCTACGTATCCTTTTGTGAAATCAGATCCACATAGTTCACTCAGTGGCCATTTTAGAGTTTATTTTGAAATCAACTCTTTTCTTTCACTTTGAATGATTTGCTCCACAAATTTGCATTTTTGGGATTTAAAATCTACTTGAGACGTGAGTAAGACTTTTGTTTAACCATGTGATATCTGGATTCATTATATATCAAAAGCCTTTTCTCCAAGTTTTGTTTAACTTCCTTTTTGTTTTCTTAAGATATTAAGAATCTATCTTTTATTACCGTTTTCTTTTTTAAGGTTCAACAACGGCTAACACCCATGTTATATATAATATTTTAAAAGGAGCAAAATAATATATTTTGGTTAAAACTTAGTAAATAATATCATATGGCTTTACTATATATAATAAATAGCATATCATAAAAAATTAAATCATATCTCGTAAAAGCTTGGAAACAAAACTCTTAAAATACTTTTACTTTTTTCTCCTCTATATCTCTCACCTGGCCAAAAAATATAATCATCTTTTAATACTTTGGTAATGTGTAAATATAAAAATTTATTGACAACTTCGTCAAATTAGCATGTTAATATTGTATTAATGTATAGATACAAAAATTTATTAATGACTTCTTTGGATTGTCCTTCTTTGGACTGTTGGTGACGAAAAAACACATTATTAACCTATTCAAATTGTATTAACTTATAAATACAAAAAATTCTCAGGTGATTTTACCGAATCATCGACAGTTGAAAAATATAATATTAACATATTAATACTATATTAAAATACAAATATAAAAACTACATTAATGACTTCGTGAAACCGTTATAGTTACAAAATACAATATTAATTTGATAATACAATATTAACATATAAATACAAAATTTCACTAACAATTTCATCGGACTCAAAAATTCACCAACAACTTTATCAGACCATCAACAACCAAAAAATGTAGTATTAATCTATTAATATTGTATTAACACATAAATATAAAAATTTAATCAGACCATCAACAACCGAAAAATGTAGTATTAATCTATTAATATTGTATTAACATATAAATATAAAAATTTATTGACAACTTTACTAAACCATTGTTGGTCCAGTTATATTATATTAATATAAAAATACAATATTTTCATGCATATACAAATAATTTTCAACAACATCGCTGGACATCACTAGCACGAGGGACGTCGTTGAACTCTGAGAAATACTGTATTAATGAGTTAATACAATTTTTCAATAAATACACAAATATTGAAAAAAGCAAATAATATTAGTTTTACAATAATGAATAAAATTCATAAAACTACAGTTTACACGTACAAAAAAATTAAAAAACTGCAAAAACTAAAAAAACACCAGATCTAGCCGTAATGCTCAAACCTGTTGCCCGTTGACTCTGTTGCATAGACAGTTGCTTGTGGGCCCACCACTACGCACTACCGACAAGGACCTCCAACGCCCCCGAGCAGCCATCGACGATGCCCTACGCTTACTCCACCTAAGATCCGAACATGAAAGCGACGGAGATCGCGTGAACAGTGGTCGGAGCATGGACCTGCAACGCCAGCGTGCAGCCATCGACAACACCCTAGGCTTGCTTCGCTTGAGATCCGAACGTGAGAGCGATGAAGATCGTGCGAACGGTGGAGTCCAACGACGGATGATCATGTACGGTGACAGATCTTCAACTTCGATGGAGTACAGCGACGGAGATCGTGCGATCTCCTTGTCACGAGCTTCGATCTGACTCTAGTGGCTTCAATCGTTGACGCCGACTATGATGGAGAGATCGTAGCAGCCCGGTGATCTCGAGGTTTGGATTTCTGTGAAGAGCTTGACGTTCACCTCTGAGCTTGACTTGGCGTGTGCTGGATGAGCAGGAGAGGAGAGAGAAATGGAGTGACAGAGGAGAGAAAGAGGAGAGAGAAACAGTGTGATAGAGGAGAAAGAGAGAGAGGCGAGGGAAACTGAGATAGAAATGAAAGTGGGAAGAGAGAGAAGAAGAAAAGGACAAAAAAAAGAAATAAACCGAAAAAAACCACAACAGTATAAATGAGGATAATTTTGGTTTTTACGTTTGTTAAATATTAAATATGCTATTATCTATAAACGAGTGACTTTATTTGTCAGTTGAAGAGTAAAATCTGATATTTCGTACAATTTTCATATTTTATTACAAATTTATTTCTATAAATGTTTTTGTTATTTCTGAGTTTTTTACATAGTTGACTTTTTCGACTTTGTTACCGTCAATAATGTTTTATAATCAGTTTTCTTTTTTTCTATTCTATTCTCTGCATATTTATATCAATATTCAAAGTTTTTTGTTTTTAATTGTGGCTTGTAAGAATCAATACTCTGTCCATCAAGTCATGTTTCTCTTTTCTAATATGACGTTCTTTTTCATGTGTTTACATCTCTTAGTTTGTATGGTATTGCTACATATACATTGACGTTTGCCCCTGTTGTTTCATGCGTTTATGTCTCGTGTTTTGTTTGATTTGTTTTGATCATCTCATTCCTTTTTTTGTTCATCTTTTTTTCTTTTTTTGTTCATCTATACTTGTGTTCATCAGGTCATGCTTGTCCCACTCCCTTCTATTATGACTTTTTTTTATATGTTTATATCTTTTGATTGGTTAGTCTATGGTTGTGTTCTTTTTGTTAATCTTTTGACTTGTTTCTTCTTTTTGTATGGTATTGATGCATATATTTTCTTATAGAAAATAAATTTGATAGATTGGATCATTTAATATTAAATTTGTTTAATTTTTGTCTTAATCTCGTATGCATTTTGATAATAAAAATTATTTAGTAGATTGCAACTTGTTATTTCGGTGAACTGTAGGATGATGAAATTATTAAATTATGAATTATTCCATGCTATGATTTACTCTAATTCTTTATCATAACTCCGTATTCATTTTAATAATGAAACTTATTTGGTTGCAACCTGTTATTTGGCTCAATGAAAGCTGATGAAATTATTAAATTATGAATCATTCAGCATTACAATTTGCTTTAATTCCTTAAAATACTTTCGTATTCATTTTAATAATAAAAATTATTTGGTAGCTTATAACTTTGTTATTTTATTCCAATAGAGGCAGATGAAATTATTAAAATACAAATCATTCAATGTCACAATTCGCTTCAATTCTTTATCATAATTTCCTATTCATTTTGATAATGAAAATCATTTCACAAAATGTTAATTTGTCGCAATGGAGGCTAATGAAATTCCTAAACTATGAATCATTCTATAATACATTTTTTATCTTTATTATAATTTTGTACATATTTTAATAATATAAATTGATTGGCAGATTGCAACTTGTTATTTTGGCATAATGGAGGGAAAAAGCAATTTGGAAAATGAAACAAATAAACAAAAATAATATAGCAATACAAATTTGTAGCTCAAAATTTTAATAACTTAAATAAATGGACCAAAATTTTATAAATTTATATTTACTTTTAAGTAAAGTTTTAAAATTACCCTCATTTTTTTCATATCTTTAAAAAAGCCTAGCACACACTTGCTCTTTCATCTCCCTCTCTCTCTTCCTCTTCTCTCTCCCAACTCCTGCGATGACTATAGCGACGAAGCTGTCCTCTTGTGACTCCGCCAACCTCTCCCCATGTCACCCTGGCTACCTCATGCAACCCGACAACCTTACACGACTTTGGCGGTTGCTCTCTACACGACTCTAGTAATGAATATGCTCCTTTAGTGCTTTCGGCATTTGCCCCTAGCATGATGCCGTTGCAGAGATCATGTGAGCGTCTCATCATCGATGTGGTTGTAGGGATTGTGAAGGCTACAGTTGTCCTTGCTCGCATGGCTATTGCCCTAGATGATAGCCAACTTGCATGGGCCTTTGCTCAACTTCGACAAGACTTACTCTTCTAGTGACCTCACTCTCCACATTCGGCGCCTTTGCTCGATTCTAGCGAGACCTGCTCTTTTGATGCTATCACTCTCCATGTTAAAAAAGGTGAAAGGGGATAAAGGAGATATGCTGGGGAAAGAGAGAGAAAGAGAGAAGGGAAAAGGCATATTCTGGTTGCTAGGGTTTTCACTTTGGGTATTTTGGTTATTACTGTAAGAAATCCTTAATGATCTAAACAATGCATATAACCAAATTGCACATCACATATCAAATTAAAGTGAAAAAATAACAAAAGAAAATCTGACCTCCAGCCATTGATGTTCTTGTTGGGACTATAATGGGTGAATTTTAGCACGTTTTGGGTTCTTCTACACCTAAGCAATTTGTATAGTGGTGTATTATTTCAAGAAATTGCTAGGAATAGTGACCCAATGTTATTCTACCACTATATATAGATCTATAGGCACCCATTTTATCAAGGGTTACAACTGTTGTGAATAGTTGTTACTAAGAATCACAACTTTTATAACTATATTGACCACATTAGTCACAACTATTGCTAAAGGTTGTAACCGTGAATAACCTTGTGAATGGTTATATTCTTTCACTTCCCACTTAGTCAATATGTCTTATGAAAAAATCCGTGAACACTTTATTTAAGAAATAAGCACATGAATCATGGTGATAGGTCCTCTTAAGGACAAGTATTGTCTTCAATGTATTACAATACATTTTGTCTCTTAATACCAACCCTTATATGGTAGCACAACTTAATGAATAAACCCTTTGTTTATTCTAGGTCTACCTTAAATATGTTTTCTTAAAATGATTGAACATGCATATAACTAAATATGAGAAAAACATCACAATTGAATTAGAGTTTCAAATATATAATAATTATATGTACAAGCAAATCACATCATGGAACCAAGTTCTATCTTAACTACATGATCCTTAAAACTCTTTGGTGGCACGCCTTTTTCAAAGGATCGGCAATCATCATTTCAATGCTAATGTGTTCAATGACTACTTTCTTATCCTTAACACATTCTCAAATGATTGAATACTTAATGTCGATGTGCTTGCTTCGACTATTACTCTGATTGTTCTTAGTCATAAAAACAGCAGTTAAACTGTCATAATATATCTTCAATGCCCTAGAAACAGAATCTACAATTCTAAGCTTAGACATGAAACTCTTTAACCATACACGATGTGAAGTAGCCTCAAAACAAGAAAGAACTCGGCCTCTATAATGAAAGTGGCAACTAAGGTTTGCTTTCCACTTCTCCAAGATACAACGCCACTAGCTAGCATAAAGATATAACCAGATGTTGATTTATGAGAATCGACGCAGCCAGCAAAGTTTGAATCTAAATAGCCAATGACCTCCAGATTGTCAGTCCATCTATACATAAGCATATAATCCTTTATACCTTAAAGTTACCTTATCACTTTCTTTGCAGCCCTTCAGTGGTTAATGCTTGGATTACTTTCATATCTTTTTAACATTCCCACAACAAAAGCAATGTCAGGTCTTATATAGACCTAAGCAAACATCAGGATTTCAACAACTGAAGCATATAGAATGTTTTTTATTTGTTCCCTCTCAAAATCATTTTTCAAACATTGGTTCAAATTGAGCCTATCACATTTCACAATAGGTGCTGCACTCGGTGAATAAGCTTTCATCCAATATCTTCCAAAATCTTATTGATATAGGTCTCCTCGAACAAGTCTAAAATGCCTCAGGATCGATATCTATGAATCTCAATGCCAATGACATAAGATGCCTCACCCATATCCTTCATATCGAAATTCTTAGAAAGGAATTGTTTCACCTCATGTAGCAACCTTTTATCATTGGTTGCAAGTAGAATATCATCCACACATAGAACAAGAAAACAAATTTTGCTCCCACTGACCTTCTAGTATATACATTGATCCATGTTCTCTACAAAACCAAAAGAAGAGATGACATCATGGAATTTCAAATACCACTGACGAGAGACCTGTTGTAGTCCGTATATAGATTTCTTCAGCTTACAAACCAAGTACTCACCATCACTAGAGCAGAATCCTTATGGTTGTCTCATGTAAACCTCTTCCTCTAGATCACCATTGAGAAACGCCATTTTCACATCCATTTGATGTAATTCCAAATCAAAATGGGTAACCAAAGCCGTAATTACATGAAGAGAATCAAAATGGGTAACCAAAGTCGTAATTACATGAAGAGAATCTTTTTTAGTATAGGAGAAAAAGTCTCTATATAATCGATTCCTTCCCTTTAAGCGAATCCTTTAGCAACAAGTCTAGCCTTATATCTCTAAATGTTGCTCAATGAGTCTTTCTTTGTCGTAAAGACCCATTTGCATCCAATAGCTTTTACACCATCAAGCAACTCAACAAGATCCCAAAGTCCATTAGATGCTATAAAATTCATCTCCTCTATCATGGCATTATACCATAAGTTAGACTCTTTACAACTCATGGCTTATGAAAACATTTTAAGATCATTTTTGGCTCCAATATTGTAGTCAGACTCCCATAGATACATAATATAGTCATTAGGAATCACTAATCACCTTACTTTAGTAGATCTTCTTAATGTTGGTTCATCATTCTCCTAAGGAACAGGATCATGTTGCTCAACTACTTGTTCAACAATTTTTGGCATATGTTGAATAGGTGGATCTACTAGATTATTATCAACAGTTTGTGGAATTTCTAGGATTGGTTGCTCAACACGTATTTGTACTCGAGGAGTGTTGTAAACAACAATAATCAGTCCATCACTTGAAGTGGAAGTTTGAACAATTATATGATCTTTCTTAGGAACAATGTTCTAGGATCAATTGCTCCCACTAATCAAGTCATTCTCAAAAAATTTAGCATTTCTTGATTCCACAAACCTAGTAGTATGTGATGGACAATAAAATCTATATCCCTTAGACCGTTCAGCATATCCAACAAAATATCCACTTATTGTTCTTGGGTCTAGCTTCTTCTCTTGTGGATTATAAACTCTTACTTTAGATGGGTATCCTCAAACATGTTTATGTCATAAGCTCGGTTTCCTACCTTTGAATAACTCAAAAGACATCTTTGGAACTGCCTTAGTTGGAACTCTGTTCAATATATATGCTACCATTTTAAGAGCTTCAGTCCACAAGAATTCAAGGAGTTTAGAGGTAGCAAGCATACTTTACACCATGTCCAATAATGTTCGGCTTTTTCTTTCTGCCACACGATTCATGTTTGGAGAACCAAGCATAGTGTATTGGGCAACAATCCCATGCTCTTTAAGAAACTTCATAAACGGACCAAGTGCTTGTCCATCTTTAGTATATCTACCATAGTATTCTCCACCCCTACCTAATCTTACGATCTTAATTTGCTTTTCACATTGTTTCTCTACTTCTGCTTTGAAAACCTTAAAAGCGTCTAATGTTTCATTCTTATTCTTAAGCAAGTAGAGATACATGTATCGTGAGTAATCATCTATGAAAAAGACGAAGTAATTCTAATGATATAAGTTCATGTTTGGCCTACATATATCTCTATGTATGATTTCCAATATGTTGGAGCTCCTTTTGGCACCTTTTTTTTAACACCTTGGTCTGCTTACCCTTTATGCAGTCCACATAAGTATCAAAATTAGTAAAATCTAAAGGATTAAGTACTCCATCATTTACTAGTCTCTTAATTCTCTATATGGAGATATACCCTAATCCCTGATGCCACAACATAGAGGAATCTTTATTCATAACACATCTTTTAATACCATTATTATCATGAACATGCATTGTAGTATAATCGGCATCATTTTGTAAATTAATTTGCAAAAGACCATCAAATAATGTACCATTCCCAACTAGTTCAGATTTATAAAATAAACCAAAAATAGTAAATGAAAAGTCAAAAGAATATCCAAAAGGTACAATTCTTGAAATTGAAATTAAATTCCTAGGGAAACTAGGAATATAAAAGGTCTCTTCCAAAGCTAAAACAAAGCCACTGCTCAAAGTTTAATTGCATGTTGTTATTGCCTCAACGTATCTTGTTTCTAGAATAGATGCATTTTCACTTGCCACTAGCTTCCTTATGTTTTACAAACCCTGCAAGGAATTTATAACATGGATTATAGAATTAGAATTAATCCACCATGTGTTACGACTAACATCAGCTATATTGGATTCATAACAAGGAATGAGATTGGTTTGCCTTTCTTCTCAAGCCAACTCTTAAACTTAAAGTAATCTTTCTTCATGTGCCTTTTCTTCCTACAGAAGAAGCACTTGGTTCCTTCTTGATATCAGCTTGGGCTGATATCTTACCCTTTTGCTTATGCTTAGCTTGATTCTTGCTCTTTCCTTGAGTTGCTAGATTCACACCCTTTCCTCCCTCCATAATCAGTTTACCTTCCTCTTGAACACACATGGTCGTAAGTTCATTGATTGACCATTTATCTTTCTGTGTATTGTAAGAGATCTTAAAAGGTGCATACTATTGTGGAAGAGTATTTTGAATGTAATGTACAAGGAAAGACTCATACATATCAACCTCACGAGTCTTTAATTGATCCACAATATACCTCATTTGCATGATGTGCTCATGCACACCATGAATACTAGTGAGCTTTATAGATGAGAATTTCTTAATAAGGGTGCTAGCTAATGTCTTATCTGAAGACTCAAACTGCTCATCAATAGCATTCAGCAAATCCTGGACATTATTATATTGATCAACAGAATTACGAATATTAGCAGAGATCTTGGTCTTTATGAACATTACAATGAGGCTATTAGATAGCTCCCATTTTTCATATCGATCAACATCGTTTGGTTGACTGGTTTCAATAATAGTAGGTGGTTCATCTTTATGGATAGCATAATCAATATCTATGTATCCCAAATAAAGGAGAATTCTCTCCTTCCAAATCTTATAGTTATCACCCTTTAATTTAGAAATGTCACATTTAAAATCAGAGTAATTCACAGGTTGTATAACTACATAAAATTAAACATACATGCTTATGTCACAAAATTGAGGCTAATAATAATATATGATGTTTACCAATGTAAATCATGCTATAAGAATATGAATCAATGACATAAAAATTGGTTGTGGGCTAAAGTTTTAATTCAAATAGATTCATATATAACTTTATGATGAAACTATCAAATTATATTCTATTTCTTAATCCTCGTAGGTAAATTAAGAAAAACAATTTGATATTTCACCCTAATTAATTTGATAAATAAAATTAAAATTTCTGTAGGATAAAATTTATTATATTATATATGATTAATCACAACTAATGTCATTATACTATATGTGATTAAAACACTTAATGTATAATTTTACATAATTAAAGATGATGCGACTACTCTCTAATTAATTAAAAATTATTCAAATCACTTGACATTTAATTTCATGCATAAATATTCCCAAAAATTGCATGCATTAATTTATGACAAACTTTAATGATACATACAAGATTTAATATACATAAAATCTAATGATTTCTAACATTAATTTGCATCAAAAAATTGTATAAATCAATCTTGCAAAAGATTTCAAGTTCATGCGATCTAGTTGGTGACTTGTGTATTTCTAAGCCTTATGGACATCTAAATTCTCGTTTAAAATCAGAAATCCAATTACCCCATGATGAGACTGCAAAAGTATACATTTTCCAAGGTTAATTATTTATTTATGCTTTTATTTCTCATTAAATCCTCTAATTAATAGCATTTTTGTGTTAATAAGTATTTTTGTGTCTTAGTGTGTAAATGTGTTTCAAAATATGTTTTTAGTGTGTTTTTATTTTTAATAATATTTTTGATAATTTTTAGAGTCATCTTGGTGAGTTAAAAAAGTGTTTAGTTTGTGAATAGTTAAAATTATAATTTATTTTGAGCCTTAAAATGTTTATAAATAAGTTTTGAGTTTATAAATATTTTCTATTATGTGTTTAGTAATTTCTAAAAATAATCTTGAGTTTTAAATAGTATATCTATTGAGGTTTGTGTATTTTATTGTAAAATAAATATTTTTATTTATTATGTTTGTAAAATAATTAATTTTAACTTTTTTATTTTATTTTAGATTTAAAATCTAAAGAAAAAATAAAGAAAAAAGCTATAAAAAAAGACAAAATGGGACAACAAATGCATCAAGAGGGTAAACAAAATTCGAATTTGAATCTAGTTGGACAAGTGGTGATATTCAAACCGTTGGATGCACGGCCAAAGCAATCGTGGCTGTTCATCTCCTGGCGCATTAGCCACCGTCTGCCATGTGTCACCCTAAGACTCGCGCATCAGTGCTGACGCATGTCAGTGGGCCTTGCGTATTCAGAACTCGTCCAATCTACTGCGACCTGCTCACACGTTCTTGTCTTCCTAGCCATTATTTGAATATTGAGACTAATCCAATGGCTGCTACTTTTGACACATTCGGCCCTACTAGGGCCCTTTTTGCTTGTGATTTTCATCCATTCGATCGCAAAAACAACATCCAGGATCACGTCTTACCTGTGCCTTAAGCCCCCACGAAGCAGTGAATCTCATGTAAATTCCTACACACTAAAGACGCGAATCTCGCGTGAAAAAAGGGGGAGACATTGTATCAATATGATCCCATTTTGATCCAAATTTCAACGGTGAGGAAAAATATTAAAAATTTAATGAATAGTGTTTTTATTGCGCTATAAATACCGAGGCCTTGGCCTCGGTTCTTTACCCCCTGAAGGCCTTTAGCCTTCTTCCTTCCTTCATTCTTTCTTCTTCCTTCTCTGTTTTCTTTAACTGTTGAGTTTAACTATTGAGTTAGACTTAGTAGTATCCCCTTTGTTAAAAACAATAAAATAATATCTAAATTAATGCAGAGAGTTTAATGAGACAGAGAGATGATCTTGTATATATAATACTCTGGTATGAATTTTATCTCAATATCTTTTTTTGTTATGCTTATATTTTGTAGAATAAATTATATTTCTAATAATTATTGTTAATGTTAGTATGTTGCTCAATTTTTGCATAAATTCAATCATACTTTCTTTATGTAATTTAATTGTGCTGCATAATTAATGTTAATAATATTAAAGTTATGCTTGTTTATTAAGTTGAATTTTTATTGCATTATAGACATGGACTAGCATAGTAAATGTTTAGTAATTCTTGATTTATTGTAGACAAAAGATAACATAGTATATTTTTAAACTAATTAATAAGACATGGTGCTGTTGGAATTAACTCAATAATTTATTCCATTAAAATATATTAATTTTGATTTATTATTATCTTTTCTATCTTAAAATTATGTTAATTATAATTTTAGTGATAGTGGTTATAATTTTCATAATTAGTATACCTAATTATTAGTAAGAGATGATTATTTTACTATTTTTATAGGAAGACTCTTACTGCATTATGGCTTATTATATTGTCCCTCTCGGTTGACTTATAAAAATAATAAAAGTGCTTACAACTAACAAGAAAGGATATTATAAATCAAATGCTTAAGATAATTATTAATTAGAGTTAAAATTTCATATTTGTGAAACATATAAGGAATTCCCAAAGCTTTATCGTTTTAATTTTATGTTTCAAATTTTGAAATAAAAAAGACACAAAAATATTTATTTTACTTTTAACGTTGTTTTCAAAAACTGCTTGCCTTTTTAAACGTTTATTTTTATAAATATTCTGAGTTATAAATTTTTACCTCCCTATGGATGCGACAACCTTTCTATACTGCAAATGTTTGCCTTTTAAGAGAAACATTTGGGGCGATTCGATCACCCCATGATCCCTAACCTTATTTTTCAACAAAAATTGTCTAAAATAATTTTTCAAAATTTTGGTTTATTTTGTAACCACTTTGCAAAACGTGAAAGAACAAAAGTCCTTTAAACTAATAAATTCACATCAAGGCAGAGGCAAACAATTACTCCAATACCAAATGTAAGAAATACTTAATGATCTAAACTATGCATATAACCAAGTTGCATATCATAGATCAAGTTAAAGAAGAAAAATAACAAAAGAAAAATCTGACCTCTAGCCATTGATGTTTTTGTTGGGACTGCAATGGATGAATTTTAGAGCGTTTTGGGTTCTTCTACACCTAAACAATTTGTATAAACGGTGTATTATCTGAAGAAATTGCTGAGAATAGGGGCCCATGCCATTCTACCTCTATATATAGATCTATAGGCACCCTTCTATCAAGGGTTGCAACTGTTACCAATGGCTGTTACTAAGAGTCACAACTTTTATAAATATATTGACCACATTAGTCAGAACTGTTGATAAAGGTTGTAACCATGAATAACCATGTAAAAAGTTATATTTTTTCAATTACATCATTTAATTAATACCGATTTAAAATTAAATGGTATATTTACAAACCATTCTAATCTTTTGATCTATTAGTTTTTATTTAACAATTAGTTTTGCCTATTTCACGCATTGTCCACTCCCACCCAAGCACGGAGCTAGTGATGGCTTATAGGGCACTTGAACTGGCTAACACCCCCACCCTCCAATTTTTTTTTTTATTTTTTTTGAGTGGAACTTTTTATTTAATTTTGTATATCCAATTTACACCAAATTTATATATAACCCCTAAAATAATATACACTTGATTTTATTCCATGAAAGATTGAAAACAATATCACTTTAAAGCAAAGTTCAACTAATATCTTTAAATATTTAGGAAGATTTTCTCTCCAATAATGGCTCGGATTTATTAAAGACAGACTATATGTTTTTTCATCTTATTCCCTTATTTCTTTTTTTTTTTCGCCAGTTTACATATGGTGTACATATGGTGTACATAATAATAAAATAATAAATATTGAACAAAACTAGAGTTAAACTTGACAGTACTACTTAAAGAATTCTTGGTACTGTACCATAATTTCTAACAAATATATATTAACTAGATTTAACTAATTTTTTTATTAAACGCATTTTGTTCCAGTGAGAAGTTCTTGATAATGAATAGTAATAGTGATCTTGATGTTCATTAATTTTCGGCTTCTTTTGTGGGCATTAATTATATACCTTATTATTGTTGATGTGGACGGATAGATTTCTAGTTTGAAGATTGTGGAGAATAGACTATATAATTGATGAATTGAATGAGAGGTCAATGACTGATGATAGTTTATTTGTGTATAAAAAGTGCTACTTGTTTCCTTAATTTTGAAAAGTTGGGTTGTC
Organism: Artocarpus hirsutus; assembly: GCA_946598075.1. Taxonomy (NCBI): domain Eukaryota; kingdom Viridiplantae; phylum Streptophyta; class Magnoliopsida; order Rosales; family Moraceae; genus Artocarpus; species Artocarpus hirsutus. The sequence continues at coordinate 18,404 of CAMOHE010039721.1, forward strand.
TATATTTATATTGATATCTAAAAAAGGGGCCATAAATAGTTTGCATAAATCCCTAGAAAAAAAATAGAAAGAACCTAGACTATTTAAGACCCTTTTTAATATAAATGTTAATGCCGATGCTATATTTACCACTAAACAGTGTAAAAATAACGTACTTAATGTGCAATTATTTTGTGCTCCAATTCATAGTGTTATTTTTAATGCTGTACCTATCTTTTGTTATAATTATTGTAAGCATGTATGTCCATCGTCGTAAATAGACAACAATTAGTATAAAGTATTAATAGCAAGACAAACATTAAGAAACGTTAATCACAAAATAGAGATTGTGATATAAACTAAAATGCAATTATAATAAAAATACACTCTAGATTTATATTTATAGTGATTCACTCAGTAATTTGGGCTATATCCACTGTTGATAAGCTTTTCACTAATGGAAGGAATGCAGATATAAATGAATGCTTTTGGATGTAAATATGAGTTTGTGCTTCATGAGGTTGTAACCCCTTCCTTAGGGGTATTTGGGCCTATTTATAAAGCTTGGGTTTGCCCTTTCATTTGTTGAATCCGACCCACGTTACATAGTGGGCTTCAATCAATACTGGCAGTGGGATATCTGTTGTGTATTTATTGACTTCATGCCGTAACTCGTGAGTAGTGGGTCTTCCTTCTAAGTTCATAGGTTGCTAACTGTCCTACTGTATTTTTCCTGTGATCTCGATGTATTAAGTAAAACGACTCCATCAAATGCTTTTTGATCGATAGAAACTTTTTGTTGTACGTGCCTATTAATCAAATTAAATGAGTTGATTTCAAGTACTCAATAGTTGACTCCTTTAATTATGTAATGACTTAACCTATAAGGCCGTTACTTAACTTCATAATCTTTATACTTAAACATATTTTAATATGAGGTCCTTAAATTTACATAATATTTTTTTAAAACATAAACACAATAATTTCTCCTTTTTTTCAAAATAAATTTTAAAGCGTAAATAATTTCTTAAAACTTAATCTTTTAAAACTAAAATAACAATAACTTATTAAGAATTATTCCTTTAAAACTAGCATGATAAATTTTTCTAAAAATTATTCTTCTAAATACTTTTTTTGACTTAAATACTTTCGTTAATTCAAAATGATACTTTAAAACATTTCTTAAACCATTTACTTCTATAGTTTCTCATCAGAAAAATTATATGCATTAGTTGCATTCTCCATTGCAACATCTATATATATATATATATATATATATATACATATACATTTCTTATAGAAAATCTTACATGCATTTTTTTTTAAATATAAGGTCGAATGACTTTAGCCTCGGTCTCTAAGGCTCATTATGTAAAATTACTTAATTTATCATACGTACTAAATCTTGTAGGGGGAAATGTGATGCGGAAATACATTTTTGTATAAGCAGTATCCATACCCATCTCCATCGTTTGTCCGCCATCGCCACTACCTAGTCAAGTGATACTAACAGGTTCCTTACCTATAACATGAACACACTTAATTGAGTTTTCACTCAACAAGTAGGAAGTTCAACTCACAAAACAATTTGAAGATCATTTGATAAATCAATGCATGATCATTTTATACTTGCTTATTGATTAGTTTTATGCTCAGTTATTTGAACTTTATCTTCTCTTACTGTTTGGGCCTAGGTGATCATACTGGTTGTGTGCAATCATCGAGAAGTCAAGGTTCACGATGTCCCTAACAACACCAAGATCATAACTTGTATTGTGGTTATTAGGATTTGCAAAGTCCCAACAACGCCATTTTTTTACCATGGATCGTCTCCGTGGGTTGAGAGGTTGGTACGACACCCATAACTTATTTTGCTTAGTTTCACTTGTATTATTATGTAACGCCCGCCTAATTTGATGTAACGGGTAATGTTATGTTAATGACGATGTTAATGTTATATTAATGACGATGATTATTGATATACTCATGATAAGTGCTATGATATATGATAAATGTTGCTAACAATTTTATTTTAAGTGTTATGACAGGTGACGCTCGCGTGGAATTGATGTGCTCAAATGTTCATGTCATTAATGTTATGTGTTTAATTATATTTTATTATTAATTAAATGTTATGAATTATTTTTGAGTGTTAAGGCAGTTCGGCAGGCCGAAATGATGTCCTCAGAACGGCAAGCCGATGGTATATCATCGGTAGGCCGGACTTCTGAGATCGGCAGGCCGAACTTTTGAGATCGGCAGACCGATGACAGCTGACAAGTAGTCAGCAGAAATTCTACAAAATTGTGATAAGATGGAATTTATTTATGGACGTTTTATTCTGATTAAATATCATAATTATGGTATGATTTCTTTAATTTTGGTAATGAAACATTTGATTTTTGAATTTATTGAATTTAATGGATAAGTTTTCCCGTTTTACAAAAGTGAAATATGGCAACTCAATCCGTTCTTGGAAGTTCTGATTTTTCTCCCCTTAATCTCCTCTTTCCTACACGAATTTTTGGCCCCCAATTAATCAGAAAATTCTGATTTATTTCAAAGAATGGGAGTTTCATTTTTATTTCTCTCTCTCTATCTCTCGAATTTCACTCTCTCTCTCTCTCGATTTTCCTCTCTCTCTCATTCTCTCTCTTTATCACATTTCTTTCTTTCTCTTCCTCTCAAAAATTTTCCAGTTATTATTTGTTAAAAATACTGAAAATTTCTTTGGAGTATGTTCAAGGAGTTTTAAGAAGAATTCATCCTAAGGTATGAGTTAAATTTTTTAAGTATTTCTGAAATTTTTCTTCTCTTCAAATTGACTGCCATATTTTCATCTATGAGTTTTATTTTACTCTGAATTTTTAGTATGATATATATACA